>CABFOQ010049219.1:0-11758 GCA_900660455.1 Gephyroberyx darwinii | reverse complement strand
CTGAATGGTCTTTTTACAAGAGGAAACATAAGTCCTGGTTCCTATTTAGGCAGAGCAGTAATGAAACTGCTGGATTGACCTTCATGTTACATTGAGGCTCCTTTGCAGGCTTTAGTGATGAACACCTGGAGACGACAGAAACCAGATAGGGGTCGTAACAATCATCACGGCTGGACTCTGTTTCAGTGTTTTCAACTGTTTTCCAGGTGCTCTTGTGGAGAGTGTCAGTCCATGCTGTTGTAGGGAGGAGACCCGGGTGTGTATTGTTATTAGGAAGTAATGTCAATAAGTAAACTGCTCAGAACAGATAACGGAAGGCTTATCATTTTCATGCAAATGGGACAAGGATTAGGATTTCTTTAGGTTTTCATTTAATTTCTCGTATCATTTTGATCTGCAGACATCATATTCAAAATATCCTTAATAAATGAATTAAACACTTCCACAAAAGTTCACACGAGTGTACATTTGCTCTCTTCTCTTACCACCACTCATTTCCTGCCAGGAAGAGAATTGTAGGAGACAAGTAAAGGAACGGGTAAAGGAATAGAGAGGAGAGGAGGGTGTAGCGTGTTGCGTCGTTATGAACCATGAGACTATTTGGTCAATTCTAGAAAATTGACATTTATTAAAGTTATTGTTTGTAATTAATATCTTATTAATTAACACTCGCGGGGCACCACCAGTTTACACTGGAATAGTCTCTTTATAATGATATCAGTCTAATAATCAGAAGACGTGAGCTCTAGATTTCAGTGATTCTCTACCTTCATGTCCAGGATATATCAATGACACACAAAAGTCAGTTCTTTATAAATGCAAAGATTTTATTAAACATCTAAAACATGTCTAAACCAATAAGAATGAATAAATGTATACTAATCTAACACAAATAGCCTAATGACCAGAGAAACTGGTACATAGAATAGGATGATAAACAATGGCAGAGGATATGGCAAATAAGATAGCAAGATAAAACAATGACAGAGGATATGGCAAATAAGAGTGGCAAGTGATATTGGGACCGATGATGACAGGGAAGTTGGCACAGACAAAACGACGTGAGCTGTAATGCGTCTAATTGTTGTACCGTGGCAACAGCGAAAGATGGCTTGGAGGACAGCTGACAGTTTCTGGGAGACTTGGGACAGAAGGAAAGGACAGAATAGTGGAGAGAGAGAGAGTATTCTAACCTCACTTCCACAGTTCAACACTGCCTTTGCATCACCCGTGCATCAACAAGAAAGTTGGTTACCACCTGGTTGGTTTGTAAGGTGTCAGCAGCGTCCTCGTCTCCATGGTAACCGTCGCGCAGTCGCTGTGGACAGGTAAACACAGCACGTCAACATGTCATGTCAGGAGGGCCGTGGTGGAGTGCGGTCCTGGGGCCGTTGTTCGTTGGAGTCGTCGTGGCAGCAGTTCACCTCAGTTGAGATAGAGGGATAGGTCGATGTTTTGACTCACATCGTTCAGGAAGCAGAATAAAGTAGCGGCTGGCTTCTGATTTGGTTGTGGGAGTCTTCTGGATCAGGTTGAGTGAATTCGAACTTGATCTGGTAGTTGCGCTTGGAGAAGAGCTTAGAGCCAGGTTCAAACTTAGTTACAGGACAGGCTGCGGGACGGGCTGCAGGACGGTTGAGTTTCTTGATGTTTCTTGATGTCTTGCCGCCTGAGTTTCTGCCCGTCCGCCTGTTGCAGGAGTTGTCCTGCATGCAGAAATCAAATTTATACAGTGTATTGTAGAACCCTTTGATCTTCTTATTCTGTGTCTCCCTTGGAATGCAGAGTAAGTCCATTTCCCCGGCCCTTATCATCGGTCCCATCTTCTAATGGCACCAGAGCAGGCTAGTCGAACCTGCAAAGTGTTACTTTTTGGCAGCTTTATGGAGGCAATCTACCTTTTGCTGCAAAGGGGGTTGCTTGGTTTCCGGGTAGCACAGCAGGGGTCTTGACCTCATAGGAAGGCCCTGGGCGAGGAATGTGTTAATCTTTGGGTGTTGCTGTGTATTTTGTATGATCTCAAGGGGGGGGTCGATTGATGTCTCCTGAACATACTACAAGGGACATTGATTAGATATTAGTTTCTAATGACCGTGTGCCAAAAGATGTGCTAAGGTAGTGGTCCCAACTTGTGCTCGGGACCCGCTTGGAGGGCTACAGAAATATCAGTGGGGCTCCTGTTATTTTGAGGCAAATAAATCTGATTATAAAGAGACAAAGAATTAAAGACAGAATGAATAGCCAATTTCAACTCAATATGATTGTTTACATGTTATATGTAGTTGGATAACAAATGCCAATGTCAACAGATCCTGTTTTCACTAATTTACTGGAATAAATAATGGCATAAATGTGTGTGGATGATGTTACATTGGGAGGAAGGGGAATATGGTACACACCCCTTACCTTTTGTTGTGCTTTGAAGTGTCATCGTACCATCATACTGTAACACCTCTGACTGTTCTTTGTCATTTCAGTGGCATAAAGTGGCCTAACTCTTGGGAGCCATTTTTTGCATTTGTATATTAAAGTTTTTACATTTTTCAATTTGTTTTCATACATTGTGTTTCATTTCAAGTTGACTACAGTGATATAAAATGTCATGGCAACTGGCAATGTTGTGACAATTCTGATAACCAGCAGTAAATATTTAAGACTTCTTACCTAGCGTTCCAGGGAAGCTAGTTAACATCTCCTGTTGCTGACAAGCTGACAGCTTCACATGCTGAAGTAAGTTGTAAGTAAAGTAAGTTGAATGAGGAATTATGCTGGAACACCATATGGATCAACTCAAAAAGGGAATTCAATTCTGTTTGGTCTGTATTAACAAAACACCTAGAATGATACCTGTTATCATTCTAGCCAGAGACTACAGAAGAGCCTTAGAAGTGTCACTGTTGACTGCAAACAATTTTATTCTTGACATGAACTGTGGTGGGTTATAGTTTAAATGTTAGCTGAATTATACAAAATTCATTTGGATGCTGCTCCCGGTTTGGTCAATGCCAGGTTAGTTTTTGATGGTGATTGGTCATGATGTAAACAAGATAGAGAATAAAAAGAGAAAAAGGGGAGCTGACCTTGAACTATGACATTTTTTTTGTCACAAATAAAAAACAAAGATCGCCAAATACAAAAATAGGCTACTTTTTCTCTGAAATGTGGGGTCTGAAAGCATACTGTTCCAAGTGGTTCCAAGAGGTATGTGTGTATAAAGATGGATAGAACAATGACATGTTGGCCCTCTTTTTTCCACCTGAGCGTCTGCTAAGGTTGAGCCTGTGGAAGTGGGCTGGTCTGAGGCATGGCACTCCCAGGCTGAAAATGAGTCCCACTCCGGCTCTGTTCCTTATGATTTACATAGTTTTGCCAAAAGACATAATCTTATCTATGCCTAATTATGATTCCTGAGACTTATGTTTGGAATAATTATTTCTTCTTGAAGTCAGCCACTATCTGTGATGCAACATAACAAGTCAATTCTTATGTCCAATATCATTTTTCCTCCCACTGTATAGTATAGTCTACCTACCTCCTCAGGCCCACTTCCTGAACTCATCAATACACCACTGTTTCTGTAGTTGTAGGCAATTACAATATTTGGGACTGGGTTTTCAAAAATAAGGCTTCTTAAGGTGGTATTCGCTTCACATTCACTTAAACCACATAGCATGAGAAAAAGAACAGACCCAATGGGCCTCATTCACGAAAGGTGCGTGAGATCAAATTTGAAAGTAAATCGTTCTTTCTATGGAAATAGTCTCATTCATCATTTTGTTTGTATCTGAACGTGCGTTTGGAAACATGTGGGAAGGCACTTAAAATGCCTTATTCTTTATGCAAAATCAATCACAGTGGTGCCATACCTTGTTAACAACAAAATGTTTCAGTGACCTAATAGACTGCAATGGCGTGTTTGTTGAATTGTCCTTATTCATAATAATACAAGATTATCAAACTTGTAATGGGCTGATCACATGGACTGAACGCCTTACAAATACAATTACATAGTCTTGCCATCTGATGAAGAAGCAGCCTGGATTTGATCTGTTTCCAACTCCAATGCTGACTGGACACCTGACAGTGAGGTGTTTTTGCTTGACTTCTGGGTTGTTGTGTGTCTGTTTGGTCCCTTACAGAGCCCTTATTGGGTTGGTTTAATTACACTAATGTGGACGTCACCCTTGGCTCTCTTCTCCTCATTGGCCTCTTCCATCTGATCCTTCCAAGGAACAGTTAGTTTGAGTGTGACCATCTAAATGGATGATTTATGAAGGATTTCTTTAAGTCATAATTGAGTCCTCGGATGATCTCATCTAGTGCACCAAATGAGCCAGGACACTGGTATTGTGACATTGCTGAGGTGTATTAAACCAGTAATAAATGTTGGTTACAAGAAGTCATGGGACATTTTCAATGTAGAACATATACATCTCAAAAGGAACGCACACCCTATGGTGAGGTGCTGACTAACAGGAAATAAACTATACAGAAATAAATGAAAGTCTCACATTATTTTCTCCTTGCAGTGATTTAATGTGTTGAAATACCACCAACATGTCAGCCCTGCATCAGGATGTGGCAAATTGATGGTACATCCAGGGCTTGACATTAACACCGCCTGCCTGCCAAATGTGGGTAGAATTCGTCAGTGGCGTGTAACACCTTCTCTCTTACTAGCCACTTTGGCGGGTGGCATTTCCTAGCCTACTAAAATAATCATTGTAGTCTTGAAACGGCACCTGACGTAATAGTGATTCTATTGTGATACTACTCGATCCTACAACTCCCATGAGCACTGCTTGCACACTATGTGCTCATCCCATTGGTCCATTCGTGTTGCGTTCTCATCCTTTGGCGTCTCGCCAGTGACAGCCAGCTGACTGAGGTAACCTGACAAGAAGGTAGTGGGGCTTCATTCATTCAGGCTACATCCGAACTAATATGAGTTTTGAAACTAAAACGATCTCCGCCCACACAAGCACTGTTTCAGAAATGATCTCCACCCATACTAACACGCCTGAAAATGCATATCACGTGACTATTCACCTACACTGGGCCTGCACATGCCAGTGTAAACAGGAAGCAGATTGTCTGCTCTGCTGTTGCTTAGTTGCAGAAAATACCGTTACGAAGAACAGCAATGCTGAAAAGTAAGAGCAGAGATTTTGCTTGGACGGAGTCGTCGCAAAGCAAATACGGTGACATATTACAGCGGTACAAGGAGCCCTATCCCTCGCCAGGGAAGGATACGTCTGACTGAAAAGACCCAATCAGGAAGCGAACGTGGGTGTCTGCGTCATCGTTTTCAAAAGTCTCTGTTTCCGCCTGTCCACACTAAAACTACAGAGCCCCTTAAGGGTCATGGTGGGGATTTTTTTTGTGTGCTACTTTTGCATTCCCTCGCAATACGTTTGCGTTCCCTTGCAATACATTTTGCGTTACCTCGAAACAAGTTTTGTGTTACCTCGCAAAGTTTGACATTCACGACAGTTACACGCAACTAACGCTAATGCATGGATGTTCACAGTGACATATAGTTTAACTGCGTAAAACGATGAGCAGTGATAGCCAATGGGTTACACAGGCCTGGAGTAGGTGATCGAGTCTGTTCCCCATCGGCAGGCTATGTGTTTCCCCTGAACCTGAACCTGAACCTGAAATTATTCTCATTCCTATCCCCAACCAGCCATCTTTTATTATGCTTAATCTGACCCCAACTGTACCACAACCCTAACCAATTATCTTGGCCAATTCCCGAGTTTTGGAATCTAACGTTATTCAATTCTGCCAATTTTAGACTGCTGTGTCAGTCCTGTGTGTTCACTTGTGTGAAGACATTTGCCATTTCGTTATTGCTGCATCTAAACTTTTAATTACAGTAACTTACAAGCAACCACTGTCAATCAGCGGGCTTTTGGTTAGCCCATTAGAAGTTGCGAGGCAATGCAAAAGTATTGCGAGGTAACGCAAAATGTATTGCGAGGTAACACAATACTTATTGCGAGGTAATGCAAAAGTATTGCGAGGGAATGCAAAAGTAGTTTAAAAAAAATTTAAAAAACATTGCTGGGGTCAAAAAGCCCGGCAACACAATTGTGCATCAAAGAGAAAGAGTGATGACCAAACTGAAAAAGATAATTGCCAAGGGGAGATAAAGAAGATCCGCCTCTTCAATGAAAAGTGGAGGTCAAGTTGCGAGTAGCTGACTTATGACCCTCTGATGAAAATCATGTACTGCAGCGATTGCAGAACATACGGAAACGACAAGGCAAAAGGAGTGCCATTTGCTCGTTCTCTTATGTTGCCTGCATACAGTCTGCTGTGGTAAGTTATTGTGTGTTACAATCAAATAAAATGTCATTGACAAACAAATACATGCTGTTATAGTCTCCAACTACCGTTACCTTTATTTTTTACTTCTGTTGGGTGGGGGATTTTGGCTAGTGAAAAAGCTGAGTGGCTAGTAACTTTGGAAAACCACTAGCCATACTGGCTGGTAAGCAAAAAAGTTAATGTCAAGCCCTGGTTACATCGTATGTATAAGTAACCCATGGGTGCTAAATGGTTACAAAAACCCCACGATATCAATCAACACACGGTATCAAAACATATGTGAACAAATACAATATACAAAATACACAGAAATACACATAACTAGATAGAAAAATCAGAAATGTTAACCATCTTAGTCAAAGTTTACTGCAAAGGAAACAGGAACAGGAACACAGAGGAAAGACATCAAGATGTTATCTTGGTTTTGTTTTTGTTTTGAGCAACATAAATTAAAGGCTTTCAGGTGGAGACTGAAATAGTAATTGAATTGCTCACACATAAACGCCTTTATCTACATTCAGAGTGCGTTGTCTTAAACTAGTCCCTCTGGGTTTTCCACAGTAGTTCCCTGTTTCCTTATTGTCCTTTTTCGGTGCAGGTGCATCATATAGGTCCTGTTCTTTCAAAAGAAGTGAGGCTTTCCTCATTTTACTGCCTGAGGAAGCAGGTAACGGTGAAGCGATCCCCTCTTTGACTAAACATCATCTTAACAACAGGTGTGTAGAAGATGAGGAATTTCTTTTTCTTCTTCATATTGTTTGTTGCATAGTTTAAATAAAGTTGTTCTTGTGTTGTTTTTACGTGGGTTTAGTGAGCTGCCATGCTCTGCACAGTTGTTTCCAGCATCAGTGATGGATGTCTCTCTTAAGCGATACCTGTCCGCAGACCGAGAGGAATGAAACTCCGAGGTCGCATCTGAGGGGAGACAGATGAACTGATCAGAGAACAGTTCTGAAGTGGCACGTGGACAATAAATCAACACAAATCTGATCCTGAATGTACCTGCTTCGACAGCGACGTCAGGGGACACAGTCTTTGCTTCCTCTCCGAGCGTCTCAGTCTGAGGAACTGCTTCAACCTTAAAATCAAGTGTATATCCATTTAGGAGAAAGTATCAACACATAATACCGAGGCATATGGGATGTTTCCATTTTCATTTCCAAATGTTAACATCGCCCCACTACATTTCTCAGCACTGCAGGAGCCACTGAAAGACACTGTGATAATTTCCTATAATGTGACAAGTGTCTGGTGCAGAAACAAAAAATAAGATTGGAATTCCCAAGATCACAGTATCCCGTTAACTTTGTTTGACCAGACGAATGAATAGTGGAGGAGAATGGAGCTCCCAAATGATGGTTGGATTCCCACCAAAAGCCACAGTAAAAATGTCTGTTAGGGTTGATTTCCTAGTGAGCCTCGTCAGCCTGCATCGATTTCTACCTGTCGATGGCGCTGTCCTCCCCACTGAGGTCCTGGCTGTCCGGATGTGAAGAGGAATCCAAGGTAGGGGCAGCGGACCTGAAAGAGACGGTGATGGGCGGAGAGGAGGGAGAGGAAAAGAGGGAAGAGAGGTGGAAGGAGGAGAGGCTAACTTCAGTTACATTTACTCAAGTGGAGTGAGAGAACTTTGTGGATCCAGTATGAAGGCCAAAACACTCCATAGGCCGTATTAGAGACATTAAATTATTGATTAGGTCTTTGGAGTGACATATTTTTGGAAGACATCAATTTTATGTGATTACTACATTACATTAAGTACTCATATTTTGATAATCTCTTAGATGTAAAAAAGAAAAGAAAAAAAGAACCATGGCACTCGTGTTTATTCTTTCAGGTTCTCGTGTCAAAGTGAAATTGTTATATTTATATTATAAGTTATTATGCTAAGCCAATACATGTATTGCAATGTTTACAGTTTAATCCTAGTTAGATCCTAGACTTCCTGACAGAAAGACCACAGACAGTCCATGTTGGCTATGACCTCACATGGTCCCTGAACAAAACCAACTTAGCCAAGAGGGCCCAGCAGCGGATACACTTCATGAGGAGACTGAAGCGGGCAAGGCTCCCACTCCCCATATTCACCACATTCTACCATGGCACTGTTGCCAGTGTCCTGACCAACGGAATCACCATCTGGTACGTGAACTGCAACGCAACAGACCGCAAGACCCTGCAACGGATTGTGAGGATGGCGGAGGGCATCACTCTGCACGGGTCACTTTACACTTGACAGTTTATACTGATGTAAGGAAATGACTGGTGTACTGTGTCTATGTATCTCCTGTCTCTCCCCTCTCCACATGAGCTGCACTGGCAAGGCTGATACCCATCAAGCCTGAGTGTGGGTGTCAGCTGGCCAATGTTGACCCTCCAGGTTCCAGTGTTGATGTCACCGTACATGGGTAATCTAGGGGGACAGAAATTTACAGGCAGGCACTCGGTAGTTTCTTTCGAGCAAGGGAAGTCTAGTATTCAGTCTTGCTTAGACTCCATAGAATGCCGGCTGAGCTACAGGTAGAGTGGGTTATGTCCAGCCTACACGGGGAAGCAAAGAGACAAATATTAAACTCCTCCATGATCACTTTGTTGCTGCACTTTCAGACCTTTCCACACGCCGTCAGTTACAAATGCACATTGTCCTATGACCTGCCCTGTGTTTTGCAGATATTAAGCAGGAGGCTTTGCTTCAGTGTGGGTCTGATGGGGGGAATTTGGAGCTCACCTGTCATCAAATTAAGGAGAGAAACCCGACCACCATCGGCCAACTGGACCTAGAGCAGTTAAAACTCGACTTAAGAAAAGAGATGGCCTTGGAGTTGAAAGAGCAGATGGCCAGTCTAAGTAAAGAACTAGTGTCCACCTCGAAAGCAAATTTGGCCACTAACAGCGCAGGCCAAGCCCCCCCTCAACACCAATACACCCAGTCTTATGGCCCCACTAGACTAGACCTAGACCTAATCCTCCTCACTCCCAGTTTATGTCCAATGAGTCTACAAACCACTATGACACAGATGGCAGACCTATTTGTGGGTGATATCATCAACCGGGCCATATACAACGCTACTGTAAGAGAAGGAGAGGGCAGCGTTTCCCCCAACAGCCACCTAGTCAACCCCACTGTCGAGGATCGGACAGTGGGGGTAGTTACCACACAGCCACCGTGTGATGGAATAGCCAAAGAAGTCCTTATAGGAGACAGCCCCATCATCTGTGTCAAAATGGGAGGTGAGTCTGTTCAATGTCTCCTCGACACAGGTTCCCAGGTTACACTGCTTCGGGAGAGTTTCTTCACCGCAAAGTTTGGCTACCAGGGAGCCCTATTGCAAGACCCATCTACCTGGCTTCGACGGCAGCCAATGGACAGGTGATCCCCTATGTGGGCTGTGTAGAACTGGATGTTCAGATAGGAGACACCACCTTACCAAAATGTAGAATTGTGATTGTTGAAGATAACTGCCTCCCATGTGTCCCAGGGTTGCTCGGAATGAATATCATCCGCAGTTGTTGGAGCTGTCTGTTTACAGATGATCAAGGGGGTGCCAAAACCCTCACGGTGCAGGGCAACTCTATGGGACAGCAGAGGTGGAGAGAGGCCCTGGAGGTATGCCGCCAAGAGAGCCTGTTTGCAGACCCAGATGGAAGGGTGGGGTATGTGCGAACTCAAAAAGGAGGCTGGAGGAAATGAGGTCATGGAGGCTGGCCCGGGAAGTGGTGAACGTGAAGGATGGCCGAATACCCCTCCGTGTTGTGAATACAAGTGAGTCAATGGTCTTCCTCCGTCGCCACCAAAGACTTGGCCAAATGTTTATACTACAACCAAGTGACGTTTACTCTGGTGCAGTGAACCTCTGTTCGACAGGGTCCGGTGAAGTAATGGTGCATCTGCAGCAGGTGGTTCCAGCAGAAACTCCCCAGAGGTCTCCAGTGCCTGTAGATTGACAGCAGATTTTTTTAGACAGCAGATTTGACAGAGACCCAACATGCGGAAGTGACAGCTTTTCTGAGTCGCTTCCAGCATGTATTCTCTATAGACGACAGTGACTATGGCCAAACATCTACAGTGCTGCACCACATTCCAACAAATGGTGAAGCCCCTGTGCGAGAGCGCCACCGGAAGATTCCCGCAAACCTGTATCAGGAAGTCCGCACCATGCTGCAGGAAATGCTTGAGGCTGGGGTTATTCAGAAGAGCTGCAGTCCATGGGCATCACCTATTGTGCTGGTACGTAAAAAAGACGGAACTTTAAGGTTTTGTATTGACTACCGCAAGGTAAATGCTGTGACCCATAAAGATGCATTCCCTCTACCTCGTGTGGAGGAATCCCTAACCATGCTGTCTAAGGCTTTTTTTTTCTCCACCCTGGACCTCGCCAGTGGATATTGGCAGGTACA
The DNA here is from genome assembly GCA_900660455.1 of Gephyroberyx darwinii. NCBI lineage: Eukaryota > Metazoa > Chordata > Actinopteri > Trachichthyiformes > Trachichthyidae > Gephyroberyx > Gephyroberyx darwinii. The sequence continues at coordinate 1,024 of CABFOQ010049219.1, read as the reverse complement.
TCCTGAGGACAGAGAAAAGACTGCTTTTACTACCCCGATGGGGTTGTTCGAGTTTGACCGCATGCCCTTTGGTCTTTGTAATGCCCCAGCCACATTCCAAAGATTAATGGAGTCCTGTCTGGGTAATAAAAACTTTGAAACACTACTTATCTATTTAGATGATGTCATTGTGTTCTCTCCTGATTTTAAAACTCACCTCAAAAATCTGGAACTGGTCTTTGATCGACTGGCCCAGCATGGTTTAAAACTAAAACCCTCCAAATGTCACTTGTTTCATCAGCAGGTGCAGTACTTGGGGCATGTTGTCTCAGCGGATGGAGTCAGATCTATGATAGACAAGGTAAAGGTGGTGACTGACTGGCCACCCCCGCAGACCGTGAGGGAACTTCGATCTTTCTTGGGACTGGTGGGGTATTATTGCCATTTTATCAAAGACTTTGCCTGCATAGCGGCACCCCTTCATGCGTTGTTGGTGGGCATATCAAAAGCGTGTGGAAAGAAGCGCAGTCCCCCTCTGAAACAGTGGACCCCAGAGTGTGCGTGTGTGAGTCCTTACAGAGCTTAAAACAGGCATTGACCCAAGCCCCGGTTCTGGCTTATGCAGACTTCTCCTTACCCTTTTCCCTCTATACTGATGCAAGCAACCACGGGTTGGGTGCGGTCTTGGCCCAAACCCAGGATGGAATTGAGAGGGTCATTGATTATGCCAGCTGTAGTCTGCATCCCACAGAGAAAAATGACTTGAATTACAGCTCATTCAAGTTAGAGTTTCTTGCCCTCAAATGGGCAGTTACAGAAAAATTTCATGAATATCTTCTGGGCTCTACATTCACCGTTTTCACTGACAATAACCCCCTCTCTCATTTACAGACTGTAAACCTGGGTGTAGCAACTTGTTACAATACTGGGGGTCCGTGACAGACAGAGACACAGGAGAGCAGAGTCAACAGGCCAGCAAGGCTGCTTTATTTGCAGCGTCAACACACTCAACATAAAGCCGGCCCGGGTTCGACGGCAGTTGTTC
>CABFOQ010049218.1:0-14381 GCA_900660455.1 Gephyroberyx darwinii | reverse complement strand
GCCTAAACCGGTAGCCTGACGACCTTGGCAGGCATTAGATGGTGAGGGTTAAAGGGAGTTGTGAGGTGGTGGCATAGAGGGGTGTGTTTCCAGGACGCTGGAATACACAGTTAAGCCTTCTTGAGGTGTCGTGGGCCTAACTTAACGAAACATCGGTGAAGGAAGGTACTCACTTGATAACCCCAATGACGTGCCGCATACCGCTGTTGGCTAGGATAGGTAACTAGGCGAATGGTGCCATCTGAGGAATGACTCCGTAGATTTATGATGGTGTAGCCTGATGTCTGCTATGGTGTTGCATCTGATGGTGGTTATATCACTCGCTTGTTTTGTGTTTCATCTTATCTGAATTGGCCTTCTACATGTGTTTACCTTGGATTATGGCACAAGGGATAGTAACATCTTGTCCTGTGTATTAATGAATTTGAGATATTTTTTAATTGATAGAAGCAAGATTGAACAACTGCTATGCTTCTCAAAATTAAGGGAGGAATCAAAAATTACACCAAGATCAGTCAGTTTGATGTTACTTATTAGGTTTCTAAGTTTTTCTTGAATTCCAAAAGCTGCATTTGAAGGGCTGAAAATAATACATTATGATTTGTCAGTGTTAAGTTGCAGAACATTTTGAGGCATACAATTAATATCTGCTAGACAATCTTTAAGAGTGTCACAGCTACTGGCATCAGTACAGCGGTGTATCGTCAGCATAGCAACGAAAGGACATTTCTACAAATTAAATGACCAAGAGGAAACAGATAAAAAGGAGAATAGGACCGAGGATGGTACCTTCATACCTTCACCTCCATAGTTCCCATTTTGCAGTAGAAGATATGGAATTACCCATAGCAACAAAGGACTGTCTGTCAGAGAGGTATGATATAAACCAGTTTAGAGCAATGTCTGTGATTCCCACAGTTTTTGAGACTTTTGTGATCAATGGTGTTAAAAGTGGCATCAAGGTCAAGTACTGATTAATCACTAGCATCTGCTGCTAAAAGATTATTTGTGACTCTGAGTAGTGCAGTCTCTGTACTATGTTTTGAAAGGAAACCAGACCATTTTTCAAATAAATTGTTGGTGCTTAAGAGGTCTAGTGTATGACCAAGCTTATGTGTTGGTCCAGCTACACATTGTGTTAGGTTAAAGGGTTCAATAGGATTTGAAAATTCTTGACCCAAAGAATTATTTAGACAACACACATGGATGTTGAAATCACCTAGGATAATAACCTTGATCAGATTAAATTATTATCGGAGGCTGAGGTATCAAAACACAAAGAATCGGTTGTTTCTTATTAAAAGAAAACAGAGACTGGAATGGAGTGACGGTAAAAATCATTGGAGTTCAACCATGTCTCTTTCAACAGAAGCAAATCAAGGCTATTGGATGAGATAAAGTCGTTACAGATAAAAGACTTGTTGTCCAGAGAATATAGAGTTTTAACTATATTTACCAATAACAGATGTTTTGTGAGGAAATTGTGCATGTACTAACGTCCAGTCCAGGGCTCATTTAAGCAGACAGCTCTGATTCAAACTGTACTGCAGTCCTAATGTCCAGCCAGAGACTCAGCAGCATCTCTGCTCACATCTCTAGAGTGAAACTGCATCCATGGCAACACCTCGATCTTCCTTCCTGTAGAAACCAACAACAAGCACTTATTTATCCTGTTTATGACATTACCCATTAGTGGGTCTAACATGCTCTGCAATCTAATGTTATCCATCAGCAGAAAGACAAGATATCAGGAAAAAAGCAACAACCAGGGCCACTCTGAGAAAAGCCAGGACACAAGAAAAAAAGTTGACATTATGGCATAGGGAAGACATATGGAAATAACCTCCATATAGGTATAATAAGTAGTTATATACTATTCCACTCTATATAGGCCCACGGAGCACACTACACATGCATTAATAGTACCACAGGCCCACATGAATACAGAGTGAACTCAACGCCCACTTCAGTCAGTTTACCGGAGTGACCACACAGTACAGCGGCTACTCACGCCGCTTTGTGTAGATCCCTCTGTATCTGCTGGCGTTTCTCCTCGTTGATGGGGTAGGAGCATAAGATCAGCATCCCAGCGAGTGGCAGGCCGATAGGAACAGGGCCCAACAGGACCATCAGGGCCATGGTCTCTGCTGGCTGTTGTCTGCACGCCCCGGGCTTATACCCAATAAAACTGAGGATGAACAGAAAGAGTTTGACAGAAACAAACTTTTCACCAGCTACATAAAATATAATTGCCTGGTTGGTTTATATGTTCTCTCTTTCTGGAACTGTGCATGTATGCCCTCCCCAGGTTACTCACTGCAGCACCAAGGTGGATACGCCAGCAGATAGCCCTCCTCCAAACTTATTGAAGAAAAAATAGCAAGAGTAGAAGACAGGCTCCAGGTCTTTACTGCTGGGATTCTTCCCCTTGAAGTCATCCACCACGTCTGGGAGCATGGACCTGCAGAAAGACAGCTGGAGAGGTAACCAATTGGAAAAAGACAGACAGACAGGGAGAGAGAAAGTGCCATACAAACAGACAGGGAAACAGGAAGAAGATGGAGGCAGACAAACAGGCAGGCAGAACGGGGAAGCAGATAGACAGGGACCTTATGCATGGACTTAGTGGTATCATTTATAAGGAAAAGACTCCACAAAATGTCATGTGTTTTCTTTCATCCTCTACAAGATAAGATAATGTTGCAGCAAGCAGAAAGGATTGTGGTTTCTCTAAACTCAGAGAGGGAAGTCGACAATTTTGAGATTTTATCTTTCGTCATGACGCATCGAATCGTGTGGACTTGCTGCTCAATAGTTCCCGGGGGTGTTATGCTGAGGTCGTTATACAGAGAACGGTTAATTGGCTGTGCAATGCATGTGTGTGTTGGTGTGTGTGCATTGCCAAGTCTTGGGATAAATGTTACAACACAATATTTCAAATTGATTAACAAATTTTGTCAGGAACTCAATTTCTGTTTGATGTCATTAGTTTTACTTATATATCTCTAAACACACACGACAATGTTTGTTTATTTTTGTTGCAATCATGACTCATCTGCGTTGCAAAGACACATCTGACATGCCTGCACTCAGGCTCCATAAATGTTGTTTACAACACCAAATATGAATTGTGGGAATATGAGATAAATGTTTTCTCATTCTGCTTCTGCTGCGATTCGAGCATCTGGCTGGATTAGATCGCCTGTGTCATTTTAATCATCATTGTTTGCTGCAGCTTGTTATGTGTTTTCCTGTATATGGCCTATATATTTTAATTAATGGGTTATATAACTTACATATTGCTTTGCTGGTCTCGGGTCTGCTTTATTCACTCATTAACTCATGAAAAACGCCTTTAAGACCTGCTATATTCTACAGTGCTTGAATACTGGGATAATAAGTTATTTTTCGTCACTTGGACCTACCGAAGGCCTAGGGGATTTGGTACTGTATAGTGTGACATAAGAGTGCAGATACCAATTTACTTTCATGCTTGAAAGTTTGTCAACCCCTTGTGCAATTAAAGAAATTTTGTGTTTTCAATTCTTATTTATTTAGAATTTCCCTTTTCTTAACTGAAATAAAGGATCTGTATTTACCATTTTTATATGTTGTTTTTTTTAATATGTTTTTAAAGGAAATCTATCTATCTATCTATCCATCTGGTACTGCTGCTGCTGTTGCCACTGCCAAGGATAAGGGCAGACTGCAGCGTTTCATTCGCTCTGCTGAGAAGGTGACTGCAATCTGCCATCTCTCCAGGACCTGTACGCCTCCCGGACCCTGAGGCGTGCAGGTAAGATTGTAGCCGACCCCTCCCACCCCGGACACAAACTCTTTGAGTCACTCCCCTCTGGCAGGAGGCTGCGGTCCATCAAGACCAAAACCTCACACCACAAGAACAGCTTCTTTCCTTCTGCACCTGGCCTAATCAACAAGGCCTGGGTCCCCCGCTAACATGAACTCAAGTAGGTAAATAGAATCAGGGGGGTAAATAATTGGGTATGAAGTTAACCAATCAAAGGTGAGATCTTTGGGGAGGAGTTTGTGTGGCTCCCATAAATCCAGGTGAGAAACCTGGTCAGTTTGGTGTTACCATGCAGGTGCAGGAAAACACTATCGCTATTTCAAGCAAATCTACCAGTGAAGTTTGGTGGGGGGTTTTTAGAGTGTGATAAAGGAGGTAACACAAGTTATTGATTCACATATTTTAAGTGAAATTGCAAGGATGTTGCAAACACAAACAAGGACTGCCATGGCTGGAACAAGCATCTGAAACATGGAAAGAAAGAAATAACCATTTACCACTCTAACTACAAAAGTGCTATACAAGTAGCCTATTCCAATATTGTATTATTGGTCCACATTGTGGTGAATGTAGGCTTTTATTTTTTATTGTGACTGTAGTAAGCATCCTTCCCATAAAGCTGAGCTCACAGAGGAGCCGATGAAGAGGGTGGTCTTCCCCAGCCACCCCAGCAGAGTCTGCCACAGCGGGACGGACAGCGTGGCTGTTGTCTGGAGAAGAAGAGAACGAGACTTTGTGTTATGACATGAATGACAGTACTTGAATCTCTGTTGGTGTATAGCGTTGCTACGGTGTTGTTTCTAGTACTGACGTGAGGACAGTGAGGCCTGTTTCTGTAGGTGGCGCTCTTCTCTTTGTCTATTCAGTCACGGTGGCTATCGCTGCTCATGCCAACTACCCAGTTCTTCTGTTCATTCCACGTAAACGTGAAACGCATCACTTCCTGTGCGGCAGAGGATTTTTCCTGGGAAAGACCTAACTGACACCGTGTGTTTAGAACAGCAAATATGAAGTGGGTAGAGGTTGAATCATTGTTGATCGGTAGAGAGTAGCAAAACAGCAGCCTGTTCTCATAACTAAAAGTTACTAAAACTAATGTACTGTAATTCTGAGAATCATGTGAAATAGGCAGTAATTTCACACTGAAATGACACAGAGGAAGGTGTGGAGGTTGGGGTGTTGGACCTGGACTCAAGTTTTGCTTATTTAACCATGACCAAAGCTTTACCCTAACCTTAACAAAGTAGTTTTAGTTTATATACGTATATGATCAAAGATGTAACACAGAAGACATTGTTTGATTGATTTTGTTTGAGTGGTTAAATTTAAAGCATTTTCAAAAATCCTGTTTTTTCTGCATGTGGTTATTGGAAATGGTACAAAGATTTAATCTGTCAAACTGCAGCCTGCAGAGCTGAACAAGAGTTGCTGTAGTTGAGTGGTCTTTCAAGCGCACAGTATTGTTTTTTATTCAAGTATTTTTAGCACAGCTGGCTATGTGTAGTTACTATAGAAATGAATGGGTAGGTATATGAAACAAGGTTCATCATATGAATGTTGTATGAGAACATGTTGAAAACTGATGGAAATGTCGCAGACTTTTTCTTTGAGAAAGGAATTAGATTGCAGATCGTAGTAGCACATCATACCCCGTCATTGTAATTACATTTCTTTCTGACCTGCACCACATCGAGCAGGAACATCGGCATGAAGATCCCCTTCACACTCTGAATCAACTGGTAAGGCATCCCACCCACCGCATAGCTGATCTTCCTTGCCAGTGGGATACCTGGGCTTTTCTGCAGCAGTAGAACATGAGTTTCAATTATCGTGGCATTTGATTTTCACGTGACACAAGTCCTGAGTACAGTGCACCGACAGTGCAGTAGAGTGATTTGTAATTCAGTGTGTCGACAGCAAATAATGCTGTTCTCCCTGTCTTCCCAGTTTGGAGGAAACAGAAACCGGCAAGACACAGTGAACAGTTGAAAGCCTTGTGTTGAATGATTTGGTGACTACTGAAGTGTCTGTTCGTCCAATTCAGTGGGAGTTATGGAGAACTGAAAGACATACATTTGACATTATATCATATTTCTCTCTTTGGAAATTTAGAATAGAATGGAGGCAACTAACATAAGCAAAATATGATCAGATACCCATCTAACATGTTACCAACAATATAACAACAAATTACCAAAATCATCAAATTACCATTACATAGGCTAGGCGATCAGGTGAGGTTAACTACAATGAACAAACCCAATGAGACAGCAAAAGCTGAATAACTATGTATGTAGGGGATAATACACCTCGGAGTGTAGTATCCCGCTTGGGTCACGGCCACTTGCCACAGACAAAAAAATCAGGAAATCATTCATTCAACCATTTATCTCATTCATTCTTTCAAAAAAGATGTTCTGCAACTGCTTAGCTACCGCCTCAAAGGAGGCAAGAAGAGATGTAAGCACAGGTCAGTTTGATATCAGGTCAAATCGTAACAGTGTGGGCTATCTGTGGTCTTAATCAATGAGCTCTACTACATGGAAAAGTAGGGACCATCCCAGCATCTGGACCTAATGGTGTCATTGAGTATCAGTCCATTATATTGATCCACTTGACAATCTTACAATTCATGATATAATTTGATGCAATGTGAATAATTGAATGATACATACAACATTTGAATATATCTTTCTGGAATTTGCCTTTTCCGGTTGTGATGACGTCTGATGAAATATTATCGTACAATATAGTGAAATCACAGATCAAAAATACCAGCCAGGATTCTTGAGTGCTGCAGATATACCAGAAGTCCATATCCCCATTATTACAGCAATATTACAATGATTGTTCACTACAAAAAGTATCTTCAATGCAATACTCATACAAAGCATCTTAACTGATATAATGAAAACCAAGCTCGACAATTCAGTTCAACACATCCAAAACCAAAATAAGATAAAAGATTTCCGTTGAGTCCCTGAGCCCTCCACTGAGTTCATCTCCAACTTTTATTTTTTATCAGACACTTACTGTATGAGAGGATGCTTGGTGCAGCAGGTGCTCATCCGTTGCTTGCCTCCTACTGTCCTCCATTGTACTGTTTCATTCCAACTATAGCTCAACAACCTTATACTGCGCTCATCCCCGCGGGCGGTTTGTATTGGTCTAGGGTTAGTAGTGCCCTGTACCCATAATATTCCAAATAAAACCCTCACTAAAATTGTTTGAGTCAAAATTGCCTGGTAAAAGTGTTTAAGAATTTTTTTGTGTATTTAAAATATTTCACTGGCGGGTTATGAACGGAAAAGCCTTCAGAATCATCTGGGCAAGTTTTTTTTCAGCACCAAAAATTAACCAGATTGTGCGATGACTCCAAAAGTCTTTAATGCCTTTCCAGGCACAGTTTATGGTTGTGGGCTGAATATAGGTTTTGAATATCTGAAACTTGAATTTTTGGATCTGAATTTGTGAACATTGGAAACAACAATGTGAAATTGAGTTTAGTTGAAAATGCAAAACTTGAAATGTCATATTTCAATTTTATTTATGTCATATTTCAAAAGTGAATTCAGAACCAATAAATTCAGGTAAATGGTTTTCAAAGTAAAATATTTCAATGTGATGAATTCAGTGGTGTTCAAATATAAATATCACTTATTTGCTTCCATACAGATACACTAAAGGTGACAGTTTGTTGCTTGCAGGTACATATTGTTGTCCTGATACATAGAAGCTGAGTATCAACTGGATCTGTCTGATGAGGTATTGACAGAGGTATCACACCTATTTATTTACATTATGAAAAGGCCTTTATTTGTAATTGCTGAGAAAACATTGTAAATATTGACTCAGTATATAAATGACCATTTGTTATTGAAACATGCTAAAAATGAAGGTACTTCGATTAGTGAGTGGGGACTAGACCTACTAGGCACGCCGACCTGTGAAACTCTATTCACTGTATCCTGCTTCTGTCTGTGACAACCCCAACTGTAGCTCGTGCTACAGTAACAGGGGCATATAGTTAGGAAAAAAAGAAAAAAAGGTTATCAACAAATTTAAACAAATTTATCATTTATAAAAATGTTTAATGACAACAAGCTTTGCTGCTTGCTAATCCACTTACCTTTAACAAATAAAAAGCCAAATCATAAATCTGTCACTGTAGCCAGCCAGAAATAAGCCCTGGGACATTCAGAGCAGCTATTCAACGTAAAAGAAATATGACATTTGCAACATAGACTTTGACAAATATTTGTAGTGGATATTGTGCTTTATGTCATGGAAAATGTCTTGGAATTGAGTTAGCAAAAAGGTGTAGGAACCCTGGAATCACCAATTTCCTAAGTTGATTGAAGAATCAATTAGAAAATTAAGTTTTAGATCAGATATAGGTTATACCCTACAACAATGCACTTGATCTTCTGCAACACAAAATTATATAGTGATATAGAACACTTTTCCTTAACACATTGTAGCCTATTGGTGTATGATGCAGCCAAATGCTTCATCACTCAATTGATTCTTTTCATTTGCAATATGGAATTAAAATAGTTTATTCATTCATTTCATGTCAGGAGATTGTACGTACTTCAACACTGAACTCAAAACTTGCACAAGAAGAGCTACTAACTACTTTTTTTTTTTTTTTTACAGAAAACATCAAACCTTGCTTTTGAATTGTCTGCCAATCTGCTCCCTTGAACCTGACACTCATCTATCTTCAGCAACCGTGGAACCTAAAGAGCAATTTAAGACGAGGACAGAGACTTACAGTGGTTATTGTGCTCAGCAGGAATGTTTGAATGACATAGATTGGGCAAGTCTGTTGATGTAGAGACCAAGGCCCAATCCCAATGTCCCCCCTAAAGCCTAAACCCTGAACCCTCACAGACTTAAATGACGTCGCCTGGTAAATGCTTGAGTGCGAGAGGCTGCAAGGGCTCCAAATTGTATAAATGGGAATGGGACAGCACTTTGTGACATATCGCGTTACCTTGACGACACCAAAACTGTACGATTGTGGGTTTGGGACTTTTTATTTTACATTTTTTACTTTCTTAACATTTCTTAACTTTCTTAACATTCTGGGAACATTAAAAAACTTGCTGCTGAAAACGTTTTAAGAATGTCAGGGCCTAATGTTGTAACAATGTTGTTGTAATGTAACGATGTTATCCAAAACATTTTAAGAAAGTTCTCAGCTAGAATTCTTTTGTTCTAAGAACGTGTAAAAATGAGAATATTACATGGAATGTTATAGTAATGTTTTCAGTGGGAAGTTATCTGAGAACGTTATCCTACCTTTAAGTTCTCTAAAACCATTGATGATAATCACCAAACATTTTTAGAATGATTTTAGAGAACGTTATCCTACCTTTTAAGAAGAACATTCTGGGAACAAAACAAAAACTTCCCGCTGACAACAGAACTACAACATTGCGTGGTGATGTTCTCACAATGTTTTTAGAACAAAAGAATTCTAGCTGGGGAGACAGTCTTCTGTACGTTGTTCCTTTGTTATCATGTAACATTGTGGGAATGTTTTATAAAAGAACATTCTATAATCTGCTACCTCAATAACGTCGTCAAAACATCCTCTGAATGTTGCAGTTGAAATGTTATGTTTAAGTTAAAATTTAACCTCATAGGGAACATTATTTGAAATGATAAACATCCTTACAACGTTATAACGAACATTATAATAAAAAGTTTTCATTAAAATATTATTAGAACTTGTAGGGAATGTTAGCCAATGTTGTGGGAACGTTCCCTGCTAGCTGGGAGTGCAAGGCAGGAGCATAGGAATGCGAAAAGCAATAGGTTTGTTGGTAGGTATTTGCAATTTGAAACAAGGTACCTTTAAGTGCATGTTGCCCATTTCTGTGCACATTAACAGAAACTTGCACAAACATAAATACATTAACAATCAACAAAAATGCATGCGTTTCCTGAAATGATATATATCTAGGTGACCAGAACCTATTTCAAACTAATTCAAAAGTGTCTTCTTAACATCAGATTCTATTTTATTCTCTTTCACTTTTAGGAGGATGAAGATAACCTGGTCTTCAAGAATGAGATCACTTCTGCTGACCCAAATGAAATTATTTCCAGGCAACATGATGTTGAGATCGCGTTTTCATGTGTCTATCCCAAACGGACCAATCTGACCCTGGGATTCAGACACAAAAACCCCTATGCCTTTATAGAGAGGGGCTTTGGTGCCTTCACCTTTCAGTTTGAATTCTTTGAGAGCAAGCGGTTCAGGCAACAGAAGGATCCCAGCACATACCCAGTGGAGGTGTACCTTAAACAGATGATCTTCATGGAGATTGAGGCAACTACCTCCATCCCCAACACACAGCTCTTTGTGGAGTCCTGCAGAGCAACCCCTTATGACAACCCAAACTCTCGCATTAGCTACACCATCATTGACAATGGGTAGGTATGCACTGATGCACTAACTTCATGTAGTACAATATCCACTTATATTGTGTTCAACGGGTTATGAGGAATGTTATTTCTACTTTCAAACTGTTATTACTGCATTATTACAGGTGTGTAAGAGACAACACAGTGCAAGTTTACCCCGGCTCCAAGTCTCAATTCAGATTTGGAATGGAGGCTTTTGAATTCATTGGTGCTCATGAAGAGGTAAAGTGAAACAACCTGTAAATGTACTTTTGGTCGAGTTAAAGTGATGGGCCATCACAGTATGTCTTCAGCTATGTTCAAGGAGGGAGTGACTTTAGCCCACTGTGTCTGTAGGTGTACATCACTTGCTCAGTCATCCTGTGTGAGACTGGGATTCCTGGAACCAGGTGCTCTCAAGGATGCATCAAGTCAGGGAAGCGACACAAAAGGGAATCTATCGCACAGACCGCAAGGCACTCCATTTCCCAGGGACCTTTGCACCTGGTTAAAACTTCTGACAGCAAAGGTAATTATGTTTAAATGTACATATATATATACAAACACACACACACACACACACACACACACGTTTGTGCCAGTGTAATCAGTGGAAGATTTGTATCACAGTGACGCAAGCCACGCTCACTGTTGCTAAGTTATACGTTGACCATGCTGCTTGAAACCTTTGACTGACTGCAGTGTTTGCCTCTGGACCTAGAATTAAGTCTGGTTTGTAACATATTTTTCTTTTTTTTAATTTGTATTTCCTTTTTAGTTCCTGGTCTGAGCCTGAATTTGGGCACAAACCTAATGATCACTGTCGGCTGCCTCCTGGTGTGTGGAGTGGTCTTTTACCGATCAAGGAGGTCCAAAGTTAAATACCAACCCCTGCCAACCTCTGACATCAACTGAAGACAGGATACATTTTGATAAACTCAGATTATTCAGGTGAAGGAAGCGATAAACAAAACTAAATTTGTGTACAGTCCTATATTTTATAGGGTAGGTCGGGCAGGTTGAACAATTAGTCAATGGGTGATTATTAAGCCAGGTGTCATGTAACAAAAATAGGTTATATGGGATTTTCATGTGTATTTCTATGTCAGCCAGTCACTCAGCGGTGTGGCTGGCTGCTGTAGCACTACTGAGCATTACTGAGCACTACCTACAGGGTCTGGGTTTCCTGGTTAAATATTTTATTCAATCACGTCAATCATCTGTATCTGAAAATGTCTTAAAATCTATCAACATAAAAATGTACGTTGTGCTGAGATATTCTTCTGGAAATTGAAATGGAAAAAAATTATGCTATGAGTTACAAGACTATGAATAATGCTCATAATATAAGAATCTATCATAAGAATAAAACTTTTATTTCAATTGTTGATGTGTCTGAGTCTGGTTGCATGCATGGCTTTTCTTGAGCTACTCCTTCCTTCAGAGTGAGGAAGATTGGATGTGAATTTGTGAAGATAAAGTGAAAATGATATCAAGGAAACATGTCACTGACAATGAATGGGACACTGACTTTGTGAACTCATACAATGATGGCTGAGCCTTTACATTCAAATGAACTTCACTATATTAGTGCTATCAGTTCCAAACCAGGAAATACACTCTTACTAGCAGATGTGCCATTTATACACTAAAAGTGACAACCTCAATGCAATTCTTAGTCAACTGACTTTAGGATCAGGGGGTTAAATTGTATTGTTCTTACTTCTGTAACTATTGTTTCTATTTTCATTTTCCCTGCTCCCTTTACTCAAGCTTTCAAGTTTATTGTCACATACTAGATAACAACGTACATCATTACCAGTAGTGAAATTCTTGTCCTCCGGGTTAGCTCAACGTTAACACAGTTAAAAATAAGTCAAATAAGTAAAAAAAGTAATAATACAGTAAGTCAATAAGTAAATAAGTACATAAAGTAAATAAGTAAATAACTAAGTATCAAACAGAATAAGGTGCAAATTGAATTACTATTGCACTGTTTGGCACTGTTCTCCATGCTGGTGTTGCAGCATGGAGAGAAGTACACGGTTGCAGTCTGGCTGTGTGACATGTTTCACATTTAGCATTCCACCCTGGCCTTCAGTACTTATCCCACACAGAGTTACACTGATTCATAGGTCATGTTATTATAAGACATATTAACATCATAATAGCAGAATAGCACTTAAAGATTAAGGCATAATGGTTAAGGCATAGTTTCTTCCACAGTTAATCATAAAATGTCCTGGGAAGAAATGGGTGGTGAGTCACACAAATATGATTAAATGAAAAGCAGGAGGATTATTGCAAGAACAATACGCATCATAAGTACTTAACAATAACAGACAACCAAAAGGTATTTTAATCTTCATATGTACATGGTAGTCAATGGAGCTGTAATGCCGGCAGTATGAAGCCCAAACTGTACAACAGAACATGTAATGGAAATGCACACGTTTGGGACACAAATTTCATTTTCCCAGAGGGAAAGGAGAGAATGGAGTCATGGATGTAATTGGTGTGACATATTTTACGCTCTGTAATCAACACAGCATCTTTGGCTTTATCATAACATTAACATTATCAGTGTTACCATGGGCATCATTGAGCAAAGATTGTGTGACAGTGAGATCTACCAATTGTGCAGTTTGTGTAGCCAGCATAACAGCTAGCAGGCAAAATTACTTAACACAGGAACAGACATTCTAATGCACACCCCTAAGATCAAGACTATTCGGACCACCCACATCTGTAACATAGAATGTAGCCATGTCCACCGAGTGTGTTGTTGTAACCGCGGTATGGAAGGAAGATAAAGATAAGCAGGGTGAGGCCATGTGATGGTATATTTCATATGAAATGTGGTCCACTCCTGATCCACTCCTTTGGTTGATTCAGAGAACAGAGAGTGGACGGACAGAAATGAAAATGATAATAAAGTAATAATATTGAATATGGTTTTAATGATACAGTAGTATTATCAAGTATTGTGTATTCATTTTCATTTGAACAATTCTAAACACCAGGAGTAGATCATTAAACTGGGCAGGTGTGACCAAACAGACAGGCAGGGTGATGAGTGATTACAGTCCTACCTTCATTCCACCTGTCTGATTTAGAATACTTTCACTTTCACCCTGAGCAGTAAGGTGCCTGCATGTACAAAAGGATGTGCAGAACCTTGTGTGCAGTTTTATTTTGTCTTGGCTTTGGTGTTCTTTACTTCATGATAATAATGTAATAAACTTTATTTCCAAAAACAATTTACAAAGTGCTTTACAGTCAATGAAAGTGCTTTACAGCCTGTGGAAGAAATTATGCCTTAACCATTATGCCTTAACCTTTAAGTGCTATTATGATGTTAATACTGCATTATAAAAAGTGCTATTATGATGTTAATATTGTATAATAAAAAGTGATATTATGATGTTTATATTGTACAATAAAAAGTACTATTATAATGTTAATATTGTATAATCAAAAGTACTATTATAATGTTAATATTGTATAATCAAAAGTACTATTATAATGTTAATATTGTATAATCAAAAGTGCTATTATGATGTTAACATTGTATAATAACATGACCTATAAATTAATGTAACTGTCTGGAAAAGTACTGAAGGCCAGTGGAATGCTTCTGCATCTGCATCTAACAAGACACAGATGGCTAAACCTGTTCTCTCAATGTGTTTTTATGTGAAGCATATTCGGTGTGTTAGTCATTCCAGTACATTAGCTGAGTGGATTAGTATGCCACCAGTAACATGAGCTGTTGTGTCTCACTTGTTAGAGTTTGAGTCCCTCATGCAATACATTTCTTTCTTTCTTTAATCTGGTTGAAATCTGATTTGCAAATGTCTTTTAATGTGTTTTTTATGTCAAACACGTTGAATCTTCCTTCCATACCGCGATTACAACACACTCACAACACACTAGCTGAAGACATATGCGAAAAGCAATAGGTTTTTTGATGTTTGTTGGTAGGTATTTGCAATTTGAAACTAGGTACCTTTTAAATGCATGTTGCCCATTTCTGTGCACATTAATAGAAACTTGCACAAACATAAATACATTAACAATCAACAAAAAAGCATGAGTTTCCTGAAATGATATATATCTAGGTGACCAGAACCTATTTCAAACTAATTCAAAAGTG
>CABFOQ010049217.1:0-16399 GCA_900660455.1 Gephyroberyx darwinii | reverse complement strand
GCTGTGAGAAGGCCCAGTTCTTTCTCTCAGCTCCAAAGAGACAACACATGATCAGATGTGTACGCGTCGCTCCGCGGGAGATGACCGGGCTTCTCGGTGACCGCCGCGTTTTGTCATCCCTGACGTAAAACACAACGCCCCTAAAAAAACTTTTAAAAAAAACAAATCAGGTTGGAACGTTTGAGGTTGAAGTAAGCGAGGCAATACTGCTGTATTCACATAGCATGAGATTAGTCGCTGCACCAGTTTACTCTCCCGACAACCACAGAGAACAAAATGAACAGGGCTCGTAGGCACTTGTAACTGCTTGAATTCAGAGATGGCTGACAAATTCCTATACTCATTGAATGTACTGTATTACTGTTTTTAAAGATGATAGGATGAGCTAATATTCTAGTCACCTTTTGTTATTGGTCCTTGTTTAATTTGTCTAAGGTATTTTTTTGTATACAAAGGTTTACATTTTTATGTATATTTTTCTTGTGTACAAATTATGTAATATGTGTATAAACACTGTAATATCTGTATATAGTGTGACAAATTTGATCTTTTGTTTTTGGATGTATAAATAAAACTTGCTGTGAGGTATTCGCTGACGTAGGTGGCGCAGTGTTTTTTATTAGAGATTAGGTTTTGATAATACATTTTTCTCCCATTCCTCCTTGTGGATCTGCTCAGGCTGGATGCAGTTGGATGGGTTTTGTCTAGGACGAGCTCTCTTGAAGTCATGCCACATATTTTCACTGGGCTTTGGCTGGGCCACTCAAGGACTTTCACATTCTTGTTCTGAAGCCATTTCAGCACTGATTTGGCTGTTTGCTCAGGGCCATTGTTCTACTGCAACATAAATTGTAGTCTCAAGCAGGTTCTCCTCAAGACGTTGCTGCTATTTGGCTCTATTCATTGTGACTTCTAACCTTAGAAAGTCTCTCAGGCCCTGCCACTGAACATCCCCCCCAACAGCACGATGCTGCCACCAGCATGCGTCGCAGTGGGGATGCTGTTAATGGGTGATGAGCTGGGCCAGGGTCTGCCAGACATAACGCTTTAAAACTTTGATTTTCATCAGACCACAGAACATTTCGCTTCATGCCCCAAGAGTCTCTTCTGTGCCTTTTGGCAAACTCCAGGCGTGCAATCATGTTCCACTCTGTCATACTACCAAGATTTGTGAAGTGCTACACTGTTATCCTCCTGGCAAAATCTGCCGTCGAAGCCATGTAACTAGTTCTGTCAGAGTGGTCCTACGCAAGACAGGAGTTGCGTAACACATGATAGTTTAGACATGGTAGCCAGACTGAGCTGTAATACACTGCTCTCAGTTCTCAGTAGACTTGTTTACAGATAAAATTCAGTTTCTCCAGCAGCAGAGGGGTGTCTGTCTGGAAGGAGCTGGCGTGAGAGAGGAGAGAGATGAAGGATTATAACACCAAATCCTGTGTATTGGTAAATGGTTTATTTTTCGTCAATCATCTTAAAACTTACAAGAAGTTTAATACCATTGTGCTGAATGAGCAAAGGATCTACTGGACTAAAAACTGTCAGCAATGTCACACAAAATGAAATGTACATTTAAAGTGGTAACTATCAAATGTTTATTGATAAAAATCAAAGAACCAATTTTTACTTTTACTTTATAATACTGCTCTTTTGGGTTATAAAAATATTCTTGTTCCATATATGCCTACCGGTGCTACGAAATGAGTCTGATGATCACACTGCTTTATTGCCATACACACAAAAAACTGTAATCATGTAAATTACAACACATTATAGCCTAAAGTACCATTTTTCTTTAAATGCAGAAGAAATCTACAAAGTGCAACACAAAGAATCAAATTAGGCTGTCTAAAAGGTGCAAATGATGTATTGAATGTGTCTGTTAGGAGGGGTGGGGTCTGGCACTTTCACATATGAAAAGTTGATTGGAGGGCTAAGGGTCACACAGGAAATATGAAAAATGGCAATCATTGGTATAGCATTGGGTAACACATGGGTCTGTTAGCTTTTCTCAATGACTTCATCTGTGTTCTACTTATTCACGTCAACAATGTATTCGACTTTTACTCATTCAACTGCGAATTCTACCACATTAGCTAGCAGGATGTATTTGGATATAAATGGTACAACGTGATAATTGGGCAGTTAAATAGTTCAAACCCAAGTTAATTTGCCCAGTGTGCTTGGCAAAAATAATATATCCTCTGATGCCGTATAGAAACCACTTCTGCAAATTTGTATTTTCTGAAAAGAAGCAAATTTGAGTCCGTTTGTTCGTTCACACATGCCATTTTGGCATTGGAGTAAAAACATTTGAGATCTTCATCTAAAGGTATTGCTGCATATGCATTTTAATGCTGGGTAAAAACAAATCACAACAATAACATTTGATCAAATATTTTAAAGCTGATACTGTTCACCCTATTCATCACATAGATTCTAAGGCTGATTCAACTCTCAGTGTTCAGGACTCAACATTCCTCCAGTCCTGTAGCAGTATGCTACAACGCATACCGTGCAGGTCAATTCATAGGAGTTATATATCATGCACATTCCATTCAAACTACAGTCACGAGTAGTAGAAAAGTGCCATTTGTCTCTTAACGGCTCCTGGCTTTGTTACTGTACACATCTATAAGCAGCGTCATCTACTACATGAAAAGTCTAGGCCTATATGCAGTTACTGACAGGAACACCTTTGGCCTGTATCTTAAATCACAGAAATCCAAATGGAAAGATACAGCCAGGCCAATCTGTTACACTGCAGGACCAACGCCACTCCAGGCTGTGAGATGTCAGGTGGACAATTGTTTTCAGATAGCATGGCACATGCCTGCACAATAAGTCTCATGCTACCGTCTTATGGCTACTTTGTTTATAGTCAAAGGCATTTATATTTGAAGTGCAATTAAAGCTGTTGGTACGCTGAGGAAATAGATTGTACCACTGCAGCTCCCAGGAAGACTTGAGTCTGTTGATGAATTAAGCTAGATAACGGCGCTGCCCTGAAAATGGAATGAAATGGACAAAAACTCAGTTTATCTAACTAGTCAAACACGCTCGGTAAAAAAGGATAAAGTCCGACCAACCGACACAACTCGAGGCTTCATGGAGCTGGGGCTGGGAACAGAGTCTCCAGTGTTTACAACTGGAGGGTGAGTGATCCAGCCTTTTTTTTTTTTTTTACATTCTACATCTTCAACATCATGACAGCCACAGCATAGAGTGTGAAACCAAAGCTAAAAGAGCATTAAGGAATACAAAATAAATCAACGCTATAACAGGATAGAGGGCAGCCATTTTCATTCAATGCTTGAGTACTTAAAAAAGTTTTACAACAGGAGAAATCAAAGACTGATATACAAAAGAACAGGTAATAAAGGCAAGGCAATCTCAATTATGGCCATTGTAGTCTCTCAAAATATTTACCTTTTAATCATTATCTACAGTTATTTGGCCATTTGTACACAGTGATTCCTTTACGCACGCTCCGTTATTTTTCAGTATCTGTAAAAATGAGCTTATTTACAAGTCTGTACAGCCACCCAATACAGCTCTCTCCATCTCCCAGAGGACCCGGTCCACTTAAAGCAGGATACCTGAGTTTTCAATAGAATGCTTCAAACCACTCATCTCCACTGCACATTTCACAGGATATATCGCACAGCCACACACACATGCACACAATTAAGAAAGCTACATACTTTCTCCAAAAGGTTGCTGAGTGTAAACCTTTAAGATTAAGCCACACCAAAAACTCAAGAGTCCTTGCAGAAAGGTAGCCAACTCCATCCTTAAAATAAAACAGTCGTGAAGGAGGTATTGAGAAGGGACATCTTACAGCAGGTGGCAGTCATGGTGGCAGCTGAGTGACTGGCCACTGACTGTCCTCTGTGGTGTGTTTGTGTAGAAACAGAGATTACGTAGGCCAGGATTTGCTTTAGGCGAATGAGTTATGGAGACCTTCCTGGGAGATTTCATCCCGGCTGTGGATGTCAGAGGCAAAGATCTGACTGCTGCCATCAGGGTGGGGAATGAGAGCACAGCTGGACATCTCTTCTCACTGAGAGGTGGCAGCCCTGGGCAGAGAAAACCTGACAAATAGAATGAAACACTTTAGAGTTTCCCTCTGTACAGGCCACAGTTTAAAGACATTGAAAAAAAACAGACTTCTCACAACGCTGTGGAGAGCAACTATGGCCTGCCATTACCTCTGAAGTCTCTGCACTAGTTCAGTCACCAGGGAGTCACAGATGCCTGGGTATGCCTCTTCAGCCAGGAAAATGGCCTCCCTCAGCTCCTCTGCAGTCTCTGGCTTGCCATTACTTGCCTCACCCTTCTCTTTCAACTGCAAAAATGACAGCTTTTAGATGATATTATAACGTGGTTTGCCTAAATACTCTATTAGCAGGGTGACGATGACAACTGCATCTGAACCCAGATTCCATTCTACGTCATATCAGAGTCAGACCACCTTGGATACTTATTTACAATGTAGTTTTGTGGTGGTTAGTATGGAACCACTCATTCAACAATCGTGATTACTTTAGCAATTTGGTATAACGTAACACAGAAGAATACACTTACCTCAGAAAATAGTGGGGAAAAGACTGTTGACAAGCTTTGTGACAATGGCCTCTTTGGACTCTCTTGCACCTAAAAAATAAAGCAGGATTTTAAGGTTAAAAAGGAAATACTGGACACCTTGACACATACAAGACTAGAGCTGCACAACAATTGGAATTTCTACTTTTTCTCCTAACTTGGTGTGTCTCACCTGTTTCCTCTCCAGCTCGGCAGGCTGTGCTGCCCCATTTAGAAACTTCTTGGGGTCCTTCTCCCTGATGGTGTTGAATATCCAATCATCATTGCCAGAGTCTCCGCCTCCAGACGCCTGGCCATCTGGCTCCCTGTATTGACACAAAATTTAAGGAACCTCATAGGATTGCGGCGGCTGGTATATTTTACCTTGAAAGTGTACATTACCCGTGTACTTAATGGTGACGGTGCAGACAACTTACGAGTCAGACTCATCAGAGCTAGATTCGTCCCGAGACTGCTCTGCCTTCCACCTCTTGTATTTATCGATCAGCTCTGTTAGATAGGATGTCTTTTTGGCATGCCGTACAATCAGCTTGTGTTTTAGCAGCTCTTTTGCAGTTGGCCTCTGAGGAAAACACAACAGAAAGTAGATTTTGAATATTAACAGCATAGCTTCCTTTGTTGTTGTATAATGAGTACACTGAAGGACTACACATAAGAGTGCGAACAAGTGTGTTTTGAACTTACAAAGCTGGGCTCCTTATTTAAACAAGCTTCTACAAATTCTTTAAGTGGTTTACTGTAGTTTCCGTCCAGTGTGGGTGGATTGTTCTTTGGGATGAGGAATAAGACCTTCATAGGGTGGAGCTCAGAGTGGGGTGGCTCTCCTTTAGCCAGTTCTATTGCCGTTATTCCCAACGACCAGATATCTGCCTGTAACACAAAACAGTTTGGGACAAAAGAAACAAAACCTTGTCATGAAAACACTACCATCATACACGCTTATCCACAAATGGACTTGTTTGATGCTTGAACGACATGTCATGTTAAAAGAAGAATAATGTCAGACATGGCATTTAAACTGGCTAACCACAGCAGCACTAGTGTATTTGAGGAACATTTGCAAACTCAAACTATGTCACAGTGGTTTTGCTGAATAGCTGTACAGTGACTCATGTTTTGGTCGTTCCTAAAATAAATGCTGTCATTTCCAGTTGTCTTAAAATGAGCTTTAAAAATGCCTGACAAAACAAGCACATAAGGGTCAAAAGAGCTATGAAAAGAAAGAAATTAATCTGTAGTACAGTATCTTGGAGGGTACAGATCATAGGACCCTGAACTCTTTGAAAAAGTCTTGACACTTGATCATTATATTAATGCTTACAGTTGACATACAGCATGTTTATCTTTCACAGGGTTCAACAATAAGGATTGCCTAATGGCCTGGGGCCAGTAACACGTTGCCTTGGGGCAGTTGATTTGCCATTTTTGGGCCAGTGTGTGGAGCGGGTACTTCAAATTGAAATCACAAAGTGAAAAGAAAACGGACGTGTCTTTTGGTTTCCTTGGGTTGAAAATACTGGCCTGACCAGGTGAAAAAACTCTCGAACCCTGCAATATTTAGCATTTGATGAAATATTCATTGATAATTGTGAGCACTGATAGTATGGCTTAGAGTGCTTGAAATTACTTTGTGAACTTGCCCTTTATCTTGTTGCCAAGGCAATTGAATCCTGTGAAAAATATGCTGCATCGCTCACAATCAAGTGAGCATGATAGAAGCATACAGGAAATGCTTTAGCAATGTATGTATAAATGTATAGCAAATAAGAAACTATTTCAGTCTAAACAGTCAAAAATGTTTCAGACATCAGAAGAAACATTAACTTAACCTTAATCTAAAATGCAAGTAATAGACAAACACAAACACACTTTTACACACATAGCCCTGCTTCCCTTAGACAGTAGGTTTAATTTTCCTGTTCATATTTTATTATGTTAGCCCCAAAACCTTCTAATTCAGTGTTATTCCATGTTAACATCTGATTGTCATGTTTAAACTCAAATTCCATATGAGCATGTGCATTATACAGTCTCCTTTCCTGCAATAATCTTAAGTGTGAGGAGACGGCCACACTGATCCATTGTGTCTGTCCGTATACGAAATTTTCACATCATTTTCAATGAGAGATGTCCATTGTCTGATCATCTATTGACATCCATTTTGGTGGCCATTTTTTTTATAATCAAAGGATTACAAAAACAAAGATAAAAGGGACAAAGCCTGGCATAAAGTTGGGATGATTTGCTAGGTCGTTTTTTTAACGTTTTACTGCTGGTACTGCTGGAATCTCTTTCTCTCCAGATGCAGTTCTTGGTGATGATACTGCCCGTAATGGGGTCTCAGGAAGAAAATGCCCTGAACCTACTCATGGGAACGAGTCTGTTCCGTCTTTTTTCAATGAAGTAGCACCACCTTCTTAGTAGCAAGAAGTAGCAAAGCCTTCTTGGCACCCATGTTTTCTTCTTGCTGTATTTCTGCTACACCATGCTACACATGGTCAGAAATCTATTCGTCAAAATGTCAAAAAACTGTCCATTTTCTGACGGATCAGTGTGGCTGCCCCTGTGTGGCACGGTGGCGCAGTGCTTGCACTGTTGCCTCACAGCAAGAAGGTCCTGGGTTCGATTCCCACCTGGGCACCCCAGAGTCAACAGCGCCCCAGGCGGGAATCGAACCCAGGAACTTCTTGCTGTGAGGCAACAGTGCAAGCACTGCGCCACCGTGCCACACTATTATTATTATTATTATTATTATTATTATTATTATTATTATTATTATTATTATTAATTATTAACACTAAACAATGCTTAACTAATCATAGAAATGGCAATGTCCAGTGGTTGTTTTATTTGGAGTCATTATTCTACTTTGATTGAATTACAGTTAGGGATGGGTATCGTTAAGATTTTAACGGTACTACTAGTCTTACCGATACTGCTTATCGATCCCGTACTTTAACGGTACTCTTATTGGTACTGTTATCGGTTCTTTTTGTTATTTTTTTAAGAGAAAAAAATAAACAAATTAAGAACAGAATTAACATTGCTTTATTTTCTCATATGTACTGTATATAAATTAACATCTTGAGTAGCAAACTGCAACAGCATTGTTTTGAACAAACAAAAACAAATTATAATGTGATAATTGAAATGTAAAATAAACATGAAAGCACCCATAGCTAAACAATCAGCTGGCTAATGGTTACTTTTAATCATTAACCCATGTTCGTATCATTTAGTTAACTCTGTGTGTGTGCTCTAGGCTGCTAGCATACATAACATACCTAACATAGATGGGGCAACGAGAGATGAACTATGAGACTCGTGCACTTCTGGCAACGAGCATTGTCAGCATCGTCTCTAGTGAAGTGTAACCACACTTTTGAATGTTTAGTTCTCAGTCACTAAGAGCAGGGTCTCTCTGTGTGTCTGTGTCTTTGTGTGTGTGTGTGCTGCACAGTGCTGCAGCATGTGAGAGAGAGCTGCCCCCGCCCCTCCCACACAGGCCCCGAGAGAGAGATCTCTCTTCTGGATTGGGAATAGCGAAAATGCATCATAGACGAATGTCTTAATCTTATTGCAAATTAGAAACGGAGTTGGTGATAAAATGTGCAAGATAACGTTCATGTAGCAATAAATAGGAATTAAATTAATTTCTTAATTTCTCCAGTACCAAGAGCAGAACTGATAACGTCGGAGCTTATCGATACTATGGTCTTTAATAATTTAGCCCCGGGGCCCGTTTAATACCGGGTTTCGGTACCCATCCCTAATTACAGTACCATTATACATTATGTGCATTGGAAGCAGGACCAAAGGGAGGCCCATGCTCATTAGACATCCATGAATAGTAATGTTAGGTATGTTGAGCAGCAGAACATGGAGGCCCTAAACAGCAAATGCTGCACAGGAGACCACTTGGGGGATAAACTTAAAATTTGGCCAAATCCTTCTCTCAAATGTCACCAGAACTTGAGCATGTTAAAGCTGTTTTTTTAAAAGAGAGGGGCATGCCCCTGGATACCCCTTGTAGGTTATATGTTACCTATTTTCAGGCTTACCTACTGGGCGCACTAAAAAACTCCAACTGGTTCAGAATGCTGCTGCCAGAATCCTGACCAAAACTAGGAAATTCGACCATATAACGCCCATCCTGTCCTCATTACACTGGCGACCAATTCAAGGTGCTTCTACTTACATATAAATCATTACATAGGATAGCACCGTCGTACTTATCAGACCTGATCAAACCATATAAACCGCCACATGCCCTCAGATCACAGGATGCTGGCTACCCTCAGAACACAAGATGCTGGCTACCTGGCTATCCTATGGAGAGCCAAAACTCACTTAACTATAAATAAATGAATGAATAGCTAGCTAGCCTAGCACGGTGCTTGCATCTGTGCTGGCTTGGCTGATGCTTCGCTCAGGCAAAACATAGCGGAGAGCAAGTGAAACCAGCCAGCCTGTGGATACAGCTGGGAGCAGAACTGGAAGAGCTGTCCAGTCGGGGTTGGAGCTTGTATGCATCCTGGAAGCCTGGGAGCTTTGGTGCTCCGCGGCTGTCCTGCTGGGACCAAGGTGAGCCTGCTGGGAGAGATTGCGCTGAAAAGCGGCCGTCAAGACCGGGGAAGAACAGCGGCATCACCGCACCATTATCCACGATGCAAGACTCTCACCAAGCTAAATTGTCAGTGTCCAGGCTAGTGGGCTGATGGCAGTCTCAACGTCACGCCGATCTGCTGTGCAGCCGTTGGCAGGCTGGCCACCGGCCACTACTCCCTCTGAAAGCAGGGAAGCCGGCGTCTGGCCCATTCATTTCTATCTATATACACTGATTAGTTGATTTTATTTATTCATTTATTTATACCTTCATTCATTTATTTATAGTTAAGTCAGTTCTGGTCCTCCATATATCCCAAGAGTCAAAAAGAAAACTGCAGTTAACAGAGTGTTTTCTTACCAGGCTCCCTATCTCTGGAACAGTCTGCCTGCCTCAATCAGAGAGGCAGGTTCTATCGAAGTCTTTAAGTCAAGGCTAAAAACCCATTTATTCTCTTTATCATTTGACCAGCCTTGAGGGAGTGACTCAAGTCTCTTAGAGTAAGGCTAGACCAGTCTGCACAGTCCCCAACTCCTAGGACGATGCTGACTGAGCGGGCGTTTGCGGTGGACGCTGAGCAGTGCTTCCAGGCTGCAACTGGGCAGTGTCGGCGTCTGCGTGGTCCCCTAGTCCTACGATGACGCTGACTGAGCTGCTGTTTGCTGTGATGCCCCACATCAGATCTGGATTTCCCACCCAAATAAACTTTTATGCACTGTGTATACGCTGCTTGCCCAAACCCGGCATCTATTGCATTTTTTCTAAAAGGTTTTGTGGGAGTTTTTCCTTGTCCTCTGTGAGGGTCCAAGGCTGGGGGATGTCGTGTACTAACCATTTATTGTTTTCACATGTTGGGCACTGTGAAGCCCTTTGAGACTGTAACGGTGAGGGCTCTACAAATAAATGTGATTTGACATCGGGTTGCAGCCACGTGATACACTGTTTGAAGGAGCAGGCTTTTTGTTAACGAGCAGGAGTACCTAATAAAGTGTCCAGTGAGTGTATGCTCAGTGATTTTTGTGATATATTTTTTGCTTTTATTGGACTGCTAATTTTATACAATATTAGGTCATAGCTCTGTAACCAAGTTTGATAGGCTGTGTTAATATTATGTAAATAGAATATTATATTTGACTTCTAATTAGAGCTTACCATTGACTCCAACAATAGATGCAACTGTCCTGCAAGCGCAGTTGTCTATTCCATAGACATTTATACCAAGGCCGACAAGATTGATCGTCCATGCGTCGGTCGATATTTCCCTAGTCAACTGAGCTCTATAATAGATAAAGTACTGTCGATAAAGAGTATAGATATAGTAACTCTCTCTCCATAACAAGTTATTTATATCACCTGCTGTCCTCTGGGTTGTAACCTGCTCAGTGCATATGTATCTCATGCACAGTCACCAGGCTAAAAGATAGATAGTTGCACTTTTACTATTGCATTTTCACCTTAGCACTGGTTATGCTCTTAGATGCACTTGCGATTTCTGGTGACTAGTAGTTCTCATGCCTACCTATGTTAAATGCACTAATTGTATGTTAAATGATTGTAATGTAATGTACGTTGATCTTGAGTGCGAATACCACTTCCTCATTCAACAATCCTTGTCTTTAGAGATCTCTGTGCTCTGTGTCCACACAATACCTATCAGCTGACACTTGCATATGCATATATATGGGGGTGGGAGCACTTGAACTACTTTCACTTTTATTGTAAATCTTGCCTGGAAGTTCCCCTGGATTGCCACGACACACAGTCAATCTCAAACTCTTTTGGTAACTGAAGGTAATTCATTTTATCAACACACTAAGAGCTAGGTTAGCATTCTCATTAGCGCCTTGCAGCATGCAGAATGTCGTTTATCACTCCGCACTGTGCATCGCGGGTAATTTGCACCACTGTCTGTCTTTGGTAGAGTGGTTTGCAGGCAGGCGTCACCCCCGGAGGTCCACAGTAGGGCTTCACTAGCATTAGGCAGCTGATAGTGCGGTACTTACTAACTGCTGTAATTGATTATTAACAGGATGGCTGTGTAGCATTTATAGATTTAATTAAAAGAATACCACTTGCGGGTTTGCTAGTGCATGCTCTTTACACTGACGAATCTGCATAAATGTAATAGCCACACCGCATGATATGTGAATAATGAATGTAAATAAAATTCAGGTGAGCTGGTTGATCTTTTGTTGTTCAGCCTTTTTGTCTTTCGTCTTATTTTGCAGACTATGTGCATGGAATGATCTTCACGATGACAACATGCTAGAAACTCCTTATTACAAAGAGCTTATTCTGATAATGTAATTACAGATTTTGTTAGCTACATTCCCGAATTACCCAATCAGCATCAAACCTCATTCAGCATCCAATAGTACTTGAGTAACACTACATACACATACTGTACTTGTAATCTCAATTTTCAATGCAAGATGTGAGTGTTACAGGAACAGGTTTATAGATTGTGTGTCGCCTTGTGAGGATGATTAATAACTATCATCTAGATATATTTTTTTGACAAAAATTAAAAACTGAACCCAGTTACACCAAAAATCCCTTACAAAGACCTGGCCAAAAATGGGGCCCTCTATATTAGGTAGGAGTTGAGAAAAAGTCTTGCCCTTGTTCTGTCCATCTTTACTGGTCCAGCTTATGTGAAACTCTGACCACAGTCTTGTGTTGTGTGATTTGTCACTTCAAACAGTGCACTAATGTGATAAGTCCTGGACAAAATGCTGTTTTTTGACCCTGCATCCCCCCCTTTGATGAGTTTGAGCGAGGTTAACCTAGTGTTACAACAGTTTAACCTGCTTCATTCTCTGCTTCCACCTGTCTTTTGCTCTTCATTCTTATTTAGTGTTGTAGTCATCCATTTAAAATTGCTTTTATCTACTAGATCAATGATTCTGCAGTAAAATGTCTCAAATTCTGCAGTAGGCTTTTTAAATTCGGTGATTGAAAAATTACAATTTCTGCAATATTCTAAAAAACAATTACCAACATTACCTTGTATAAAGAGCCATTAATGGCCTTTTAAGTTGCCATTTATTTCGCCCCCCCCCCCAAAAAAAAAGATAGGGGCACAAACTAGAGTTCTACATGAGCCTGAACCCCCCTGCATATGCAGACTTTAAGGCTTTACCTGAACCAGCCTGACAGGTTTTCCCAAATGTGAGACCCCAAAACTTAATTCACACCTAGTCTGTTAAGCATAGAACTATGGAGGACGGAAGCTGCTAAAATCAAAATAAATAAACAAATAAATACATAAATAAATGACTCAATAAATAAATTAATATGCCATTAAATGTACCAAAAATAATGTTAAAAATAAATATAGGCATTAATTAATTGATAAAATGTGACATAAATTGTTATTTCTGTTTTAATTGATTGTACTTGTGTGGTATAGCCTTCAAGCCTTTACAGTGGCTGCCTCATCTTAGGCTGGGGACACACTAGAGGATTATTGGGCCAATTTACACAAACCAAATTTGCCAATTGGGATTGCTACACAGTTCTGGAGAGTCTGGAAAATAGGAAAATGAATTTGGTTACTTCCAGGCCAGGCAGTATGGGAATTAAGCAAAGGTAAAGTATGAAAAAAAAAAGGTTATTCAGTACCACAAATATACAGTACTGTGCAAAAGTCTTAGGCACCCTAGATTTTTTTTATATAAATTTGGTCTTAGATTATATTTTTGGTTTTCTGCATTAATGTTTTACATTACTGCTCTTTATAGTATTTTTTTGATATGTAGAAACTTTTGAAAGCATCTTCGCTTTACAGAATTTTTTTTGCGTGTGCCTAAAACATTTGCACAGTACGACAACACATTTCTTGTAGTTCTAGACCTGCTGTCACAAACTCCTAGGAAAGTTGTTTTTTCACTCCAGGCCCTCCAAGCCAGGGTGCAACGGCATGATGCCTCACATGGGCAATGAGCCTACACCACTTTTCAGGCCATCATTGGCGACAGGCCTTCATTTCATGGCCTGCATTGCTTAGACACCATCCCCGTATGAATTTGTACTGCTGATGTAATATGTGCCTCATTTCTATTCCTGTTCCCTGCTCCTCTCATCATTTCCCTGCTCCTCTCACCATTTCTGGCTATCCACTTTGTCACAGCACTGTATCTAACCCCATCTATCCCTCTATGTAGGTCTTCTTGCACTTAGACCACCATTGAGGGTGGGCTGTGGAACCATGTGTGAGTTCATCTCTCTATAATATCCTCTCTTAAGCCCTCCTCCCTCCACCTACTCCTCCTTCATCTCTTTCTGGTGTAGACTTTCGACTTCAAGAAGACAGCTGATGACATCTGAGGTTCCTTCTCCCAGCTTCCCTCTAACTCTCCTTTACAAGCATAACTGGCCATTTGCGTCCAATCAGACCCTTCCTCACCACGGACTAAACCCAGATCGTTGTTCAAGCTTTAGTCGTCTTACTTTTAAACGACTAACTTTCTCCAAGCTGGCTGCCCGAAACACTTTGCCATTCAACTTGGATGGCCGCTCATATCAAAGCCACAGTCCTGCCCTATAGCCTTATACCTCCAGACCATAGTCCAGCACTACACCCCCATACCTCCAACCACAGTCCAGCACTACACCCCCATACCTCCAACCATAGTCCAGCCCTACACTCCCATACTTCCAGGCCATAGTCCAGCCCTACACCCTCATACCTCCAGGCCATAGTCCAGCCCTACACCCCCATACCTCCAGGCCATACTCCAGCCATCAGAATTGCCTCTTATTTCTGTAAACTGAAACACATTTGTGGTTTAATTGAATTCACGGCCTGCAATGCTTGGTCACCAATGCATCCGCGTATGATTTTGTGTATGTTATGTGTGTGACATTGTGCACTGCAGAACAGAAGATATTATGGACCCTACTGCTGATGTAGCTTCTCAATAGTTTCTTCTTTCTGTCAAAAGTGACATTTCAATGTGCACAGTTGTGACCCCTCAAGGCTGCTTGAAGGCCACGTTGACGGAACGATGAACTGCATCAAGCATGTCTTCCATCGGCACTGCCACGCCACCCTTCTAGGAAAATAACTGTCTATTTCCACAGAAATATTCCGCTCGGACATTTTACATCATGTTAATGTCCCTCGGAGGCCGTGTCATAGAATGTTCATTACAGATTCAACTGATTACTCACACAACAAGGCTGCTAATGGGCGAGTTTAGAAAATTCACTTCACAGACTGCGTTCCCCTGTGGAGCTTGTTCTCTTCCAACCCATGTTCAACTCCTTTGCATGTGAAATTAGAATGGGCATCCAGCTGACTGCTGACAGAGTGCTGCTTCTGTGCAGCGCTGCTTGGGGACAGTGGGGGGCTCCATGGTCACCGAAGCAGAATGAATGTGGCCACAGTTTTTCTGTGATGCGCACAGCTGTTAATGACATGTGCCAATTAGTCCCCAGACAGAGCAAGGTGCCACCATGTATGGCTTTATGGTTCACCTGTAAAAGGGCACCCCTGAGTAGCTCCCACCATCCTCTGAATTAGGGCTATGTAGGACAGCTGGACAGCTACGTTTACATGGCCATACTTAATTGGGTTAAGATGTTTACATGAACTTTTGATACCCTGAGATTGAATCATGAATAAACTATTTAACAGAATATTTCCTCTCCGTCTTTGACTGAGCAATAGTATCTTATTTCTAATACATGGGAAAGACATGATGATCCTAATAGCAAGTAGTCGTGCTGCCCAAACAAAATGTACCCATAATGCTGTGGGAGTCTGAGTTTGACAGACGGTGAAAAGAGAGGGTTTAAAAGGGAATTATACGTGGGTGGAAATGTAGCCATTGCTTCTGAAATACAGCTAATACTAAGTATTTATCTGTGTCTGTTTGGCTGTCTACCTGCCTTCTGTCTGTGTAACACAAAAAAACAGTTATTTTCTTTAGTAATATTAGAAACCCAGGAGTGAAGGACACTTTGTTCAAGAGCATTGTGTTGCAGCCATATACAGCACAATGGGAAGCAACAGGAATTTGTGTAATGCAGGACCTTGGGCACCTCTATTTTCCTCTCTCATTCTCTCCTTCTCGTAACACCACTGTATTCCTGCAATACACATAACAATTCTTATTTCACTCAAATATTCAAGTTTATTTTTATTTTATTCTCATCTAACATTGATTTAACCAGGCTGGTAGTTTAAGAACTAATTCTTACACTTTGAAGTGAATCATTGCCAAAGGAAAATATATAAATGCCATCGTGATTTGAGCTGTTATCTTCAGAGCCAAGACAAGTACCAGCCCCCATACACTGTACTGCTGACAGCTTATTGTCCCATTTCTTCTGTTTTCTGTTCCCCTGTGACAATGCTCCCACCACGACCTTAAACAGACTGACTACAGACTGACAACAGACAGACTCTCATCTCTCGTCTCTGTACTCTGTCTGGGCTCTGGCTTCACTCAAATGACTCAGAGCAGCATAGGCCATTAAAGCCATTCCCTGGGGCGCAATACAGAGGCTTATGTCAAAGGGACACACAATCAACTCATTAAAATTATGTAAATGTAATGTATATGAATTATGTCTGACTAACTTAAATGCACCTTCTTTACACAAATCCTGCCATTCAAGTTTCATGAACTCACTTTCCTTTCATTAAGGTAAAATAGTTAGCTTTAGTTGTGACAACTTAAAATTGTATAGTAGCTACTCAATTCATTTAAGGAAACTGATTGCCTTAAACTTTTTAAGTTTCATTAACGCAATACAAATACTTAACCAGTTAGATGCAATTAATTTATTAAGTAAAACATTGAGCACAAATCTTGATCACATTATAACAAAAAGGAGTCAAAAATATTTAAATGTAAACATCTGTTCACAGCTGCCAACAGAAAATGTCACTGATAAAATACTTCACATCAGTGCTAAAAAATAGATTAATTAATTAATTTAAAAAAAGGAGTGGGCCATCTGGACTGTCATGGTAGCTTCATAATATGGCCTATCATTAACCCCTTTGGTAAATTATCAACCAGATACACCATGAGCTCCATGCATACAAATAGGATACGATGCCTTCATCTCTACACAGGACAAGATGTTACTATCCCTTGTGCCATAATCCAAGGTAAACACATGTAGAAGGCCAATTCAGATAAGACGAAACACAAAACAAGCGAGTGATATAAC
>CABFOQ010049215.1:0-36375 GCA_900660455.1 Gephyroberyx darwinii | reverse complement strand
CAAAGCCCTGGGAAATTGCTTTCCATTCAGGACTGCTGCTGGGCACTTTCAGATAGTCTGGCCTCAGGACCTTATGCACATAGATGGAAAGATAGATCGTTATAAGTCAGACATGCATCCCGGTATACAGTATAACCAATAATCCTTCTGTTAGTTTTTTCCCTTCTATTATCAATATTCCCATTCAATTTCTTGATTTAAGGGTTAAGGTGTGCTTTGGCTCAAAATATTACACAAAATTAGTTGTTAAAAATGGTGGGGAAAAAAGACCTTGTAGATTGCGTTACAGGTCTCAATCACAATGGCAGAGATGGCAGGACCACTTATTCTAAATGCAAAAGATAAAGATGCATATGATTCCCCTGTTGCCAGAAATCTGAGGGTGACAGCCAGTCTCTCTGCAGCGCTGATGGGCTCCCTCATCACTGTCTGTTTTTGTGATGTGAGGTGCCACCATACTTAGAGCCTGGAATGTACTCTGATCCATGCAGAGCCAGGATCTACATGGGTTAAAAACAAAATAATATTAACATGTTGTGAAGTATAGTGATCACATAACTGTTGAGAAACAAATGTTCACTAATGCTATAATATAAAGTTTTGATGAGAATCAGAGCTGTAGAGACAGAAACACTGCCATATATCAAGCTACTAATTTCAATGCTGATGTCACAAGGTGGCAATAAATAACTTTATTTATTTATTTTGCTTGAATGAAAGGGAGAATGCACTCACCGGAGGCTCATTGGATCAAGCTCCTTGAATAGGGTGTGAAATGATTCATTGGTCTCTCTTTTGAGTAGCCAGTCCTCCACAGATGTTTAGCCTTTTTAGGTTGTGTTTTTTCCTCCAGCATATCAATCAGCATTAATGCACCGATAGCTCTCTTCCTATTCTCTGGGACAGCCATTAGGAAACAAAGTAGCCAGCCAGTGCCAGAAGTGATACAACACGTCCGAATTGATATTATCCAGCGAGAAAACGATACAAAATAAAATACAAAGATGCAAATGTAGTTACAGCGACACTTCCCACTTGATATAATCTTGTGAGAAAATAATACGACAGATGAAAAATTACCAATCTAGCTAGCTAATCTTAGTGAAATAAACTATAGTTATTATTAGCATTCCTAGCCTTGCAACTCACGTGCCCGAGGCTGGTAACCCACTGGCTTGGCTGGTCACTAGAATTCAAGGCTGGTCACTAGCATTCCTAGGCTGGCAACTCACATGTCTGGGACCATGGTGAAATTGGTGAAATTAGTTTGACGTTGAACATTTGCCAGACATTGGCGTGTGCTTCTCAAGAGAGATTGCTTAAATTAAGTATATATATTGGTATATATAGCTTATCTACTGGCCCACTTGGCCAGTGATTTTTTTTACTGGCCCCTTGTATATTTTCACTGGCCCAGCAGCCAAAAAATGATTTTTTTTTTTCCCACCATAATTTTGGTGATTTATTATACATAATATGTACAACAGTGAAGTTGCCTTTAGATTTGGTTGTTTTCCTTTAGTTACTGATATGTAATGTTGATATATTACACAAATATGCAAAATATAAAATGCGGTGTATGAATGTAGGTTTCTCCATATTTTGTGTAAAGCCGAGAGTATGGAATACATAGAGAGAAGAGAAGAGAATTTATGATAATAACACTTAAGTGAATATGGATGATCTTGATAATAAACTCAATTAAACAAATTAACATTAATAACATCAACATTAAATAAATGCTGAGAGATCTGCACTCCGTCCACTCCGTTCTTTTTAGAAGAGCGACTGTCTTTTCATAAGCGATGAAGGGCTGCTCACTCTTTACAATGTGGTAAGCTGTGTTAATAAATTTCTCCATCTGCTGGTGACTAAGTATTCGACCGTCTTGCCCAGATGTTATGGTGCAATTCATTGTACTCGGAAGTACTAATCTAAATGTGTTCCAGTGCATCTGCTCGGGAAAATCTGGACGCCCGCAGCAAAATCATGTTTGTATGGCATGTATGTGAATTTTACAAGCATCTAAAGAGGACCTACATCAACTACTACAGCGCCATTAGTGAAGAGATATGGTGCATATCAGTGAACTAGTAACGTTAACGTTAGTAGTCTAGTACGTACGCTAGTAAAGACTTCTATCGTATAACGTTGAGCACAAATAAACCGAATTACGTTACAAATGTAAACTATGAAGTTGTTTCAAAATGTTTTCATGACAAAAATGACATAGGAAGTAAAAATTGATGCAAAGGCAATTGTGTTTACTGTTCACGGTGTGCGCCGCTATATTGCTGCAACATCAGGTATGTTTATATCGACGAACTCGGGCCAGTTGGATCTTGAGTTTCCGACTGGGAATTCCGACTTGAATGACTGTTCTATTGCACTTTTCCGTGTTGGAGGTTGTTTTTGTCCAGGTACCGAGTATGGAATGCACCATTAAGCGGGCCTGATGACGGGTTGTCCGCCATCCGCTTGGTTGACAGTTTCTTTCGCTGACATTTTTTTTGAGTACCGGTAAGAGCGCATCCCATTATGCATTTCGCCTTCCCCACGTGTATTTCAGCGAATCACGATGCATTTCATCGGTCACATGTCTTGAAAACAATGAAATCTTCTAAATCTGCGCTCACGTTGCAGATTGGCCGGTGACTGGCCCCGGGCCATCGGGCCATGGGTTATGTTGGACCATGAATTAATTTTACTCACTAAGAAGACTAATAAAATAGTACTATAAATTATATGTACTGAGTGATTTGAATGCTGCCACTGATAAAATCAACAACAAAAAAACAATTAAAGTAAATACTAAATATTTAAAAGTCATCACTGTGGAATGTGTCACGGCCGTGCCTCTGTCTTCCCTTATGTTTCCTGTGTTTCCCATTCCTCCTGTGTTCCATGTCCCCAGTTTTGTCTCTCTCTGTTTGTGTGTGTGGGCGTGTATGGGTGTTCCCGTCCTGCTGCCTCCCTGGGTCCTACACTCCTCCCTGTTACCTGCTCATCAGTTCCTCACCTACACACCTGGCTTCAATCATCTTATCAACTCTCCTGCTTATCAACCCCGGCTTTCCTCCACTCATCGCCAGATTGTTGCTTCTGCTCTAGTGGTAGCTACTCTCCAGCTTTACCTCGTTATAGATATCGCCTATGCTTGTTTTCCTCGTGTTTTGCTACCCTCTTATGCCTGCTCTATCTCCCGTGCCACAGGCACCCAGCTTGTCTGCTTGCCAGCCTGCTACCTGCCTGCTACTCACTCATCCTCGCTTCCCCCGTCATCTCGCCGCCTTGCCATCTCCATTCCTCCGATCTCCGGTGAACCACCTCTCAATAAATCTGTTAAACTGCCGTCAGCCTCTGCCTCTGTGTTCTGCTCCTGGGTCCACTAGTCTGCTACCCCTGACAGAATGATGAACATGATATCTGCTTTTGAAATATCACATGCCAAATGAACATCGGTTCTGCTACTGAATTGTCACTTAAGTAAATAAGATTAGATGTTTAATAAATATTTTGGTTACTTAGGGCACTGGGTCGCTGCCCCACCACTCCCCACACATCCTAGACCTGCATTGAATAAGCACAGGTCAAGGATACTTCCAAAAATTACTTTTAAATATATATCTTTTATATTCTTTTATATACGGCAGGTTGGCCTAGTGGTTAGAGTGTCTGACGCATCACCGGAGGGTTGTTTGTTCAATTCCCGGCACCACCAGGAGGGTGTATTCCAGCTGTGAGCTGGTGATTGAAAAAATGACTGGTGTCACAGCTACGGCGCCCACCAACACTGCCGAAGTACCCTTGAGCAAGGCACTTAACCCCTTAACTGCTCCAGGCACGCCGTTCAATGGCTGCGCTCTGCCCCCTGACCTGCATGTGTATGTGTGTGGTGTGATATGTTGTGTGTGTATCTAGTCAGGGGTGTGCAGAAGACAAATTTCACTGCATGTAAGTGTATGTGACGATTTAAAGTTCATTAATGAACCGGTTTAATAACAAGTTAGATATTGTATAGTTAGTGAGTAAAATGTATAATCTGTAATAAAATGTAGATTGAAAATGTTCTACGTTGTACAAAGTTGATAGGCCTGATAGGCCACATGTTTCTGGCCTGGGGCGCTGGAATCTTTGCCCATTGACTCTCTTTATAAGTTGTACATGTGCAGTTAGCTCCTCTTCAATACAAGAGATAGGAGCTCGGTGGGGCACCTTCATTTATCTGAATGCTGCTGAACTTACATACCACCATGCAACAGAATGAATCATTGAGCAAGTAGAGTTGGAAGAGCCTTGAAACAGATGGAGATTGCAAATTAGCTAGCGACCATGGAGAAAGAAGATCCAGTGAAGTCACTGAAAGAAACGCCTTTTGAGAGAAGAGTCAAAGAGCTTGGACCTGATCTGCCTGACATTATGTTTCAACATATGGTACGATTCCACTATAACAAATTTTAGTATACAAGATAATGAGAATTCACACTAATTGAAGTACCTAAACTTTAAGCACATTTCATTATAATAAATGTTCATTCAGCAATTGCAAATAAAGGCTTTTTCATTCATTTGGAGCATTTTGGAGCGAAATGTGCTACCCAATGTCATTGGTGTCAGGGGTGTGGGTTCTCCAGCAAGACAATGACCCAAAGCACACATCCAAAAGCACCCAAGAATGGTTCAAGAGAAAACGTTCAACTGTTCTGGAGTGGTCAACAATGAGTCCTGATCTCAATCCCATTGAGAACCTATGGTGGGACCTGAAATGTGCAGTTGGTCAAAGGAATCCTTCAAACTTTGAAGGACTGGACCAAAAGACTGTTTGCAATTTGTGATGGCTGCAGCCACACATTACCTTGATTGTTGGGGGAGGTCCCTTCCTGGTGGAGAAAAAGGTGTGGCTGAGGCCGGAGGACGCTTAAATCCTGCAGCCAGCTCACTGGGCCATTTCCATGTGCTGCCATGTCGTGGGGGGATTTGGGTTTAGTTAGTTTTGCTTTGTATTTAGTTGTAGTTAGTGTCCATCTTGTTTACCCCTTGTGTGTTATTTGGTTTGACCCAGTCACTATATATATATGTTCCCTCATGGGTCATTATGTTAGGTCTGTTTGTTCAGTTAACACCCTGTTTAGTTGCTGTTACATTGAGTAATGTTATATTTTGTTGATCTCTTTTATAGGCCTAGTTATAAAATTATTGGTTTATAAATTGTTTTGTATTTTTGGGGTAAATTAATTCATTTAACTTCTGTTTCCTCATTCCTTCACTGCTTGGTCCTTGACAGAAATCATTGCCAGAAAACCTTTTGTGCAACCAATCACAGAACCTTTTTTTCTTTTTTTTTATTGACCAACACTTTACATTGTTAAACAAGCTCATGACACAACACCTCAAGCTCATCATGAGATGTCAGTCAAAATAGTGCCCCCCCCATTTGCAGGTTAAGTAAACCATTGACCACACAGCACAGGAAGAATGGGGGGGGTCACTTTTGGCTGTTTTGAGCATGAATGTCTCATAGGGATGAGAGAGAGAGAGAAATGTCCTTAGATACATTTTTCTATTAATTGATTTGATAATATTGAACCATTTGTTGTCGTTAATGTCACACTGTCACGGTTGCTAACTGAATCTGGTTAGAATCTTTTTTTAAATATCATTTTTGTGTTTATTTGATAGTTGACAGCGGTGAGTGACGAGAAAGACTGGGGACGGCACGTGACAAAAAACCATGCACCCCAGCCAACTGGATCACCATGACACCCTATTGTAGTCTGTATTTCTAAGTAGACTGCAGAGGCTCCTAGTAACCCCCTTCTTCACATTCATACCGTTCCACACATTCACACTAGGAGCTGCCCAGTGCAACCACAGTCTTCTACTGGTAGTCGCTGAGCAGCTCCACTGGGGCAGTTGGGGGGTTCTTTCCTTGCCTTGCTCAATGGGACCTCAAGAGTGGTTGTTTATTTTCCCAGCTGGTTGGGGGATTTGAACTGCTCATAGGCCTGCTTCTAACCTCCAGGCTACTGCCAGCCCCATTTTCCATTTCATGCCAATAAAAACAAAAACCTTTGCACTGAATACAAATAAGGGAGAGAGATATGCATTCATCCAGACCTGAGCCGAACCCTTGATACAGTTAATGTCAGAGAGAGGGGAAGTCTAAACCGGCGAGGCAGTGATGGATGGGAGGCGATATTGTAGGTCTGTCCACGCAGGAAAAGACTGTCATGAGGAATCAAGGTTTTCTCCAACCCTCTCTCTCTTTCTTCTCTCTGTCTCTGTCATGCTGTGACCACCTCGCCCACTCCTTAGCACAGGGATGAGCACCAGATTCAGCAGTGATTTAAACAATACAAAACGGATTACTGTCTGCCTGAAAGCAGCCTGACTCAGCTCTGTCCATGTGAATGAGTTTGGCAGGACGCATAACACTGACACAGATTACGGAGCCGTCCTGCCTTTGATTCTGAGTCAGAGGTATGATTGTGGTATTTTATTATTTGATGATGTAAACATTCAGAATTAAAAAGGGCACCTTTATATTTGTGGCATTTGGCATCTTAATAATCAAATGGCAGAGATTTAAAGGTGCCCTTTTTTAATTCTATGATGACGTAGCAGCCGCATGTCAAAAGGACATTATCTGAACAATGCTGTTTAAAATAGAAAGTGACAGATACAGCTCCCGCAAACACTAGGTATCAGCAGTTATCAATATTGATCGCATAATTCCTCAGTGCAACTGTGATGTGAACTGTGAAGCTTACAGGTGCACATTAGCTTACATGTGTAAGCCACAGGGAGCAGCTTTGACACCTGGGCTAGCATTGCACATGCAAAAGTGTTCATTAGGCCTGGAAGAGGTAGAAGATGGTACTCCCCGTCTTTGTTTTAAACCCTGCATCATCAATTTCTGCATCGTTCAATGCTGTCAAACATGGTGGCACTCTAGCTACATCACTCACCTTAATGTGAAGTGACTCCAAGCCACTCTAGCAGTGAGCTGCTGGCTTTGTAGTTGCTGAAGGCCTCCTGATCCCTCTAGAAAGGCTCCCGCTTCAGTTCCATCGGCGCAGGGGTGGTTTTTGAGCTAGACTGTGGACATCGATAATGACAGCGTCACCGTTGGAGTTCACGGAGGTTAGTGCTGTTAGCCAAAGCTGGGCTGTCAGCAGTGTAGGGCTGTCCATTAGAGATGACTCCATGTTAAAGGTGGTATATGTCGCATTTTCTGCATGAATAAATCACCCCCACATTCATTTCGAGACGTTAGTATAATTTAGGGCTGGGC
The DNA here is from genome assembly GCA_900660455.1 of Gephyroberyx darwinii. NCBI lineage: Eukaryota > Metazoa > Chordata > Actinopteri > Trachichthyiformes > Trachichthyidae > Gephyroberyx > Gephyroberyx darwinii. Next base: position 29,081 of record CABFOQ010049215.1, on the reverse strand, counting down.
AATTAACCGAAAATGTATCGAAATCGACATTTAGAAACTCTCACCGACTTAATCTTGCTCATGTCAGTTAATTTGATTAATTCTTTCCCCAATGCGTTCGTTTATGAACTGTCCCCTTAAAAAAAATACTACGTTGTGTTCAGTCACGTGCTTCCACCCCGTCCAAGTAACGCCGGGTTCAGACTGGTTTTGACCGCTCAGACCGGCCGCGCCATGGCAGGGAGGTCGCGCTCTGCAGCGATAGTTTCAGCGAGCCGCGAGCGAATGTGTCAAGCCGGGCAGGAAGTCAGACCCAGGAACGGCATAGAGCATCTGGTCAATTTTCAAAATAAAACAAATTTCAAAATAAAACACCCTGTATAAAATTAATCGTTCATTAATCGTAATTGAGGTTTGAAATAATCGTGATATTGATTTGAAATCATTACAGAGATTACAGAGTAAATTAAAATTCCTTGTCTCTTCCAAATTGCCCTGACTATTCTCAACTACTGAGGGAAAATGAGTGGTTTAAGGTGTTCAAAAATGTATTCCATCAGTTTTAACATTTAATAGGAGCGATGTTATTGGTCCAATCTTTTTTCTTTCATTCAACATTAATCTGATGGACAAGGCTTGCAGTCATACTGACAGTGGCTGGTGGTAATGCATTACTCAGCAATTAATCAGTATTGCATTCCAGTAATTACTTACTTTTCCCTGTATTGACTAATGTAATTAATTACTATTCCAATTTTATTAAAATATCGATGTCTTTAATTTTAAAAAAGAATGCTTTTGTTATCTCCCCTCTAAATTTCACAATGAAATAAAATTATCCAAGATAATAGGTCCCACCCTCATCTCCGCTGAGTTATCCTAGATGAAAAATGGCATAAAAGTTTATTTTCTCCAAGTGGAAGTATTCCCGTTGTGGTTTGATTTTATTGAGCGACATCTGCAAATGGCATCAAATGTACTGAAGCACCAGCTCAAAGCAAAGTAATTGATTTATCCTGATTTTTTTTAAAACAAGGAAGGATGCTATCACAAATGTTCGTGGTGTAACAGAAAAGTATTTGAACAAGTAGTTTAATGAATGTTCTTAGGGAGTAATAAGTAATGACATTACTTAGGAAATGAGTAATAAATAATAAGTAATACATTACTTTTAACAAGAGTTTAACAACAAGAGTTACAAGCCCAACATGCTTGGGCTTTAGAACCAGGCTGCAAAAAAACTGCGTTGAGAGGTTTCTTTGTGGCCCCTCACCCTTCTTCCAATAGTGCCTCCATGCTTTGCACCATTTCATCACGGGGCTGTCCTCTCCGCATTTGTGTGGATTTGAATCCATGAATGCAGCACTCAGGATTGTGAACAACAGAACTACAGCTTTGTGTATAAGAACAGCGAGATGAGCTACATCAGCATTTACTATAATGTAACCAGCCAGCACAAAGCCAATGACACCTCCCCTGGCACACACAGAATCACAGCATTATCCTCATCATTTTGTTTCATGCTTATACCTCAAGGAAACAAGTGATTATGCTCCTCTCTTTACATCCCGTCCTCTAGGCAATCTGTCTCTGTTTCCCACATATACTTACTTAGAGTAGTCAGTCCTTACCCATTCAACCTTAATGCTGAATGCTTTAGGTCAGAAAGAGTGCAGCACTATGCCAATCTGACACCATGCTCGTTCATTTGATGCAAAGATTGACTTGATTAGCTATCAGGTCTGCTCTGTCAAGACTGCTGTTTTTTGCTCTGTAGCTTGACTGTTGCATTTGCTTGCATTCGTAGGCGGGAGGAGTTTTGGAGGAAAGCCTACATAACAGGAAGGAGCTCTCAGATGCAACTCCCCGGGGACAATCGATCTCTCTCTGTGATGTGCTGTTTTTGCTGCTCCACTACAGGGGCCCATTGCTATCGATTTCCACCTTGTACACACTGTATTGAGTGTACATGAGGGTTTTTTGTAGCAGGTTTAGTGTACCTCACTGGAAATTGTTTATTCACGCAATTACCTATTTACTTGCTTGCTTACTTATCATATCTACATTGTATTGACATTCATTTGTGTTTGCAAGGCTGTGGGAAATTGTTTTTGTTTTTTTTGTCCCAGCCCTTACCTTGGTTTTGGGTCGTTGCTAATCAGCTCTTTATAACTCTCTGATTAATGAGGTCCATAATTTCAAAACAAAGCAAAGGACAAAAGGATTTTAAAATTGTCTGAAAATAAACAATAATACATCATTTCTAGTGGTAGAGAAAATAATGATGAAAGAAGTGGGGTAGGGGCTACAGAAAGAAGGGTAAAGAGAAGATACAAGGGGTTTTGTGTGGATTGGAGGCACGCAATTTGTGAGACTGTCATGCTCATGCATAGAAAACTCTATGGGTACTGCCAGTATAGGTACCATAGAAGTGGTAATCTTAATAATCACATTTTGCCAAAGTGCCTTCAGAACTGAAATCACATGCTGATTAATGTGTGCAACACATGCAACCATTATTGATTTATAGGGGCAACCAGTGCAATATGCAGGCTGTGTGAGAAAAATATCTACAGTCTATGGCATATTATGGACCTGAGTGGTTTGTTTCACTTATTCATTTTAAACTGGAATATCGTTCAAATTAAGATTTCAAACATTAGCTGATCCATTAACCATTGAATGGATGACATCATCTTGGCTCTACTCACAGTCATGTGTTTCCTCTCTGCAAACTGATTCTCAATAGAGCAGCACCTCTGAAGTGCATGACATCAAAGATTAGAGGGGGCGTTTAAAATTTAATTCCATCAGTCTTAATATTTAACAGAAATCTCAATGTTAGTCGTACAACCTTTCCTCTTTTCATACTCCTAATTCTGATGGACAAGCCTTGCTGTCATACTGGAAGGAGCTTCAGAGCCAATCAGCCACTCAGAGATGCTGCTGCGTGAGGTTTCTTTGCGACCCCCTCACCCTTCTTCCGACAACGCTTCAATGCCTTGAATCATCTTATCTCTGGGTTCGCCTCTCCGCACTCGTATTGGTCTGAATTCACGGATGCAGCGTTCAGGATTGTGGATAACAGAACCATAGCTTTGTTTGTAAAAACAAAGCGTTGTGCTACATCAGCATTTGCCACTATAATGTAACCAGCCAACACAAAGACAATTATCTTCACACCACACACACACACACACACACACACTGCCACCACAGAGAGAATAACAGTGTTATTCTCATCATTTTGTATTGTGTTTAAAATAGGACTTTCCCGTTTCCCACTTATCCCTCGAGGAAGCACTGGAGACAAACTCCAAACTCTTTATATCAATACTTTATATCTCAAGGTGATCAGTCTCTCTTCTCTCAGTCCAGTATTTGTACTGGAGGGCCGACGTGGAGTGTGAAGGGGTTCAAGACTGGAGGCTTTGGCCCTCGTGACAACTCCAGACCAGTCAAGCGTGTTTGATTCGGTCGGACCTTGTCCAGTCGAGCTCATGTACTATGAAGATGGCCAAGACTCGCCAAGAATGAAATCTGAGAGTGACCCAGGGAACATCCAATGGGATCATCAAGGGAGAAGAAACAGAGAATAAACTGGAAGAGAAGTCACTTTTAACATCAACAACTCATATAGATAGTTAAAATCACTAAGAATCCCAACTCCACTTGCTCCACTCTTGATAACGTGTTAAACAGTTGGATTTGGAGGAATAACTCTCAAATGAAATGGTATAAAATGTTAACGTTCCTGGATCAATCCACATAAGTATGCAGTTACAATTCCTCATACAAAATGTTTCATCAGTATTATCCTTGTATTAATGTCACTTCAACACATTTGAAAGAGTAGCTTCCATACCATAGAGCAAGAAATGAAAGAACATCAATTTTCAGTGAACTGTTCTGGATGATTGGGAAAATGTTTTTATATGCTAACATCGACTATTTGCCATTAAGCAGCTCAGCTGGGGTTAAAGTGCCTTGCCCAAGGCTACCTAAACGGTAGCTGTTGAGAGAACAGAGGGCATTACTTATTCATGTTGCCAGCTAGTGGAGCTGTACCGCTACACTACATGGCATCAGATATAGGAGTAAACAAACGTTGCTCTCTCAGTTCTGACTAATGGAAACAATGGCGAGTGTAAATGCCCCAAAGTATCGGTGTGACACAGTTATAGTCCCCCTTAAAGGGCAGCACTCAAAAGTAGCACTAAGATGCATTCTAGATAAAGTGTCATCCATGTATTGAACATAGAAGTGTATTCCGAGCTTATGCCACTGTTTGTTTTCTTTCCTGAGTTGCTCTGTCGGCCAACATCAGCCCTCCCGGTTACCTGGACGCTTTCCAAAATGAATGTAGTGATCTTCAATATATATGGAATGGAGTGAGAAAGGTGTTTGCTGGCTCACAGAGTTGACTGCTGTCCAGAAGAGTGATCTCTTCTCCTACACACACACACTCACTCACACACACACACACACACACACACACACACACACACACACACACACTGCTAAACTCATTAGAGCCCGGCTGCTGTGAGTGCCCTGCTGCTGTTCCAGCAGAGGTCCCCATCTGAAACACCCGAGCGGCAAGGACAATTGTTCCTGTTTTGTGGGAATAAATCACAGGGGCTAAATGCGACTGGTGGTGTCTCACTTTGATTATCACTGTTGACACATTAGCCGAGTGTGGAATACAGATTGCGCTCCCTAGCTCTTTCAAAAATGGTCATATTGTGGTCATCTGCTATCGCTGGCGGAATAATTGTCGGCTGTTGTTTCTCTGCAGTCTAGCAGAGGCTTTGGTCTGGAGAAGAATGGAGGTTATGGTTAGATGACTGTAAGCGTATTTGAAAATGCGACAATTTGAATGACGTAGCAGTGATGATCTAATTATGGCAATGGAGATCTTATTGGCTAGTGAGAGAATTGCTATCATGCTAAGATGACGTGACTGGACACTAAATATAGTTCCATTTCAAAATGAGGTAGCCACCATTTGAAATAAGTGACACCCACTCTACCAAAATGATAGCAGAAAGGAAAATGGTGGTACTCTAAGGGATAGTAGGTTGAGCCCTTGGTCGATAAAAGGATAATACCTTTACAGATTGGCTCCCTTATATTATACAGATACCTGCATGGTGAGCTTTAGCTTTAATGGATATACTTATGTGTAGATTTTTTGTAAACTTCTTTGGCAATATTGTTTCTGATGAACAGCCATGCCAGTAAACATATTGAATTATATTAGAAAACTCAGCATCTCAAACTGCTGAGAGATGTCAGTCAAAATTCTGCAGTACACACTGTCAGATGGTTGGATGACTCATTAAAAAAACATCACACTGCATTTTACAGGAAAGGAGAGAAGAGAGAAAAAAAATGTTGGTCTGTTTAGAATGCAAATATTTGCTATATGTAATATTTTGGTCTGATTTAACCTGGAATACTTTGAGACACATTGCTTATTAACTCAAAAAAGTATTTTTTTTTTTAACTTTATATATTCTATGATCATCTTCGTTTATTTGCTCACTAATATATTTGTTACTCTAATGTTTATGTTGTGCATTGTATTGTCAGTATTCCTGGATTGCACAGGATTGTATTCACTTGTATGCTGTTTCGTATTTTACAGGCTCCCAGAGGTACGGATCTCAGACAACGGGCCTTATGAATGCCACGTGGGCATCTACGACCGGGCAACAAGGGAGAAGGTGGTCCTGGCATCAGGGAATGTTTTTCTTACTGTTATGTGTGAGTAGCACTTACAGCACTTACATTTACATTTAAAAGTCACAGTATACAGTACTTTCAGTTCAAACAGGAAGGGTTGGCCCATAATAAACATTGAAAATGACTCAGAAGAAATGGACGCTAGCCCGCATTCCGTTGTAGAGGATCACTCGCCTCATCCGACACCTCCATTACCTCCGTTTTTGGAGCAAGCACTAGACGTACCCTTCGGTCACTTTGTGGTTGTGAAGTTGCAGGTTTTATACGATGGGAGGGGTGAGGGGGCGGTTGTAAAAAATCTGTGATGGTATCATGGGTTGAATGTTTTTGTACAACATTAATTAACCACTAATAATAATGGGATTTTGATACAAAAATATCAGAAAACATTTTGGTATTTATTGTTAAATAAATGTACGTTAGGATATGGAGAATTAGCTAACATTCCATAGCATCCTGAGTATTAGTATCTTGCTCAAGGAATGTGGATGGACATGTTGCAGGGGTTTGACCTGTGATCTTTCAGTTACCGGATAGTGTCTCTCACCACCAAGCAATCTGCCACATTTAAGTCAGTGTGCAGCATCACCTGCACACTCTCTCCATCTGTGTTCTGCTCTGTCATCTCTCATCCTTGTCTGCTGTACTGAAACAGGATAGACTCTAGCGCACTGGTGTTCTGGCCGGATAAAAATAACGTTTTATTCAGTGGACCTTTCTCACACCAATGAACAGCTGTCTTACAACTTAGACTGGTGTGAATTTGAGAACAGCTATGAAGCTTTTCTGCTGGATGTAGAAGCTGTGTCTAAAAGAAGAAGAAAAATGACAAGCCATTCAGCTGAACACCCGAGGGGAGAAAACAGCAGTACTGCAGGAGACAGACAACTAGTGGATTAATCAGTCTCACTTGGTGAATCTGAATGAATGAATGGCTCACTCAAAGATCTTTCACAGGGATGTGATTTTTTGGGTGATTTCTTTTTTTAAGAATTGTTGGGCATAAATCCTTTATTCATCTATAATCGGATCATACGGTTTCCCTGCTTTCTTCCTGTATATTTGTATTGCTGATCACATCACTGATCTATCTATCTATCTATCTATCTATCTATCTATCTATCTAGCCGCTATTGTATGCTTTCATCTATTTCACTCCATATTGTCTCTGTGTTACAATAGCTATTACCATTATTCATTGAGTTACCATAGAAGAGGTTCTCTGCCTGTAGCCTATTGCTCAATCTGTGCTGTAATTATTGGCTTTAAGTCTCGCTAAAGACAGCTGCTTTGTTTTCCTCTGATGTATCAATTCCAGCAGAAAAGGCATACTGTTCTCCATGTGGGTCTATGGCTAATTAGCAATGGTGAAATTTTTCAGTGAAAAGCTGGAGAGAGCCACTATGCCATTATTACTCCATTAACACATTTTGTGCCTCTAAGAACTGCCTATGGTTTTTGGCTTTCTTTCTTTTTTTTCTTTTAACTTGGACATTCATTTCCAAATGATTCCTTTTAACTAAGGCCCTGACCTTCTGTTCCATTCTATTTGATGACAAAATCCCATGTAAATGTCTCAAAATGTAGAGCAGTGAGAGTAGTCCCCGTGCTGACGTCAATGAAAGGGACTTTATCAATGGGAAAGGACTTACCCTGTTAACCCCTTCTTGTACCAGCATTGGCAGGGATGTGGTGAATGATGTAGCCAAGGGATAGTTGAAGCACCCTAACTCAACTGGGTCTTAAATCACCACTCCACTAGAGAGGAAGAAGAATGGCCTCTGGCATTGTGGCTAATTGCCGTCTAAACTGAAACAGAATTATTCATAACCTATTAGTGTGCCAAGTTCACTGGGAAGTAAAGAAAAAAGAGGACAGGAGAAAGAAAGAAAAATGAGAGAAAAAAGTTAATTAATAGGAAGCCATACACGGAGAGTATTTAAATTTTTTAAAGGGCTTCATAAATAAGAATTATCATTTTAATGAATCCCCTGCCAAGAAATTCAATCATCCAGCTTCAGAAGGCTAAACCCTGAACTCTTGGTACCTCAGCTACTGTCCTTCATTCTCGGGAAAGTTTGAAGTCTTTGCTTTTATCTTGGACCGTGTGAGCATTTGTTGATTTGATTAAGCTTGAAGCCATGAATCTCTCACCCGGAGGATTGTGGAGCTTATACTATGACAACCAATTTCCAATGAAAAGTCTTGCTCCACCCATCATATCTAATAATCAAGGCAATGAAATAATTACTTATGGGTGACATTTACAAGCATTACAAGCATGCAATATCACAAGTCAATTTGGAATATTCAAGTATTCCATTTTTTAAATTTGTGTATTAATATCATACCCCCTAGACAATTACATTAGATGATTAACTCTTATCCTGATGATGAGAAGCAGGAATAGGATACGTTATACTTATAGCTGGGATACTTGTCTATGTAATGTGCAATCTACACCTTATCCTTTAACTTGGATGAGCTGTTAATAATTCTCTATCCAGGTAAATGTAATTATTAATATATCACAGTAGAAATACTTATAATGACACACTCCAGTGCTATAAAAAAACACACACCAACCATTTGCTTTGAGTAATAGTCGCCCCAACAATCTGCTTGATACTTGGGTTTGGTCTAATATGAGATTGCATTCTCAGTTCCCTGCAACATCTGAAGCATGCCTTCCAGTAGACTGGTAGGTTTTGCATTACAAGTTCAGGGGAGAGGAAGTAATGAAATATGCTGAAAGACAGAAGCTTAGCGGGGCTATAGAACTGATTGCCAATAGTTGATATCACAACTCATTTGACAACACATTCTTTAAGACATTTCTCCACAGCATACATTCAACAAGATGTTAATTAGCAGTGGATAGGGAAATGACAGGATAGTTTGACTTCTGTTCCTGCCAGTGTGTTATTTCTTCCTAGGACAAGGCTCAGTAAAATGATGTCACTGTCTGATACCAAGACCAGATGTCATGTGATTAACATGCTGCCACGTGTCGACTTCATATATCAGAGATGAGATCCAATGGATTTTATGGATGGCATATAATCATGAGATTACACATTATGAGAGACACAATTAATGACAACATAGTCAAATTGTTTATCTGGGCAATGCTCCAATAAACCAGACTTATATGGATTTTCATAGCTACCACTGCAACACTCTTTGCCTACCATTGTTGGCTATTGTTTTGCCAACCAAGGAGGAAAGAGGACTGGAATATTTGACTCAACAAGACATGCACATTTTAAGGAAATCAAGTAAGCGTATGTAGAGACTTTTGTGTAAAGGGCAGGTTTAATTAAACTCATTACGCTTATGTCAATAAATAAAACTTACACAAGTATTTAAAAGCATTTAAAAGCATTCACAAAGGATGCTCAAACTGTACTAAACAACAGTAACAGCAGTAGTTGTAGTAGCCTGCTTGCCACGTACGAACTGTAAAGATTTGACTAATTATAAGTTTGTTACACCTCTCTCCAGTGGGCAGAATTTCACTATGGTTTACCTGCAATCAGAGCCATTTGAAAATCTATGCAATTGACCTTGAATCAACTCAAGTGCACTAGTTCACTTGAGCAAATGATTAAATCAATTAAGAGCGAGGTTTTGAAATGGTAATCACAGAATCCTAGGGCGCTCTCTAGATCTTTAGTTATGACACCTCTGCCAAGTCGTATTGAATTAAAAATGTTTTGTGGAGCATTTAATTCCTAATTGAGTATGAAGTCTAGAATGCCTTAAGTGGACCAAGAAAGATAAGTGTTCATTTTGCATTAAATCTGTGGTGATATTAGAGTATAATAGTCCAGGATATTGTGATTTCAGCACCTGGGGGATAGACTTCTGACCCATTCAGTCACATAAAATATTTCACTTTGAAAACAGTGGCATATCAAAACCCATAAAGCAAATACAAAGGTCATAATTCCAGGCTTTGCTGAATGAAAAAATCAATACCTCTTTTCCCAGTGGTAGAAATAGGGTCATTATTTGTTATTACCCAAAGTGATTCCTGTGCGACATTCCAAAGATTACAAGGAGTGGTCATTTGTCTCCTCAGAATTGAGCCTGACCTTGGGAGGCTAGCTCCTGGTTCAACTGATTGTGCATACAGACTGTACAATTGTCCGGCACTGAAAGCCCATGTGAAGACAACTAAGGTTGTTGTGCTAGCATCCTCCTGCAATTTAAAGTGTGTATAAGATGTCCGGCACTGAAAGCCCACGTAAAGACAACTAAGGTTGTTGTGCTAGCATCCTCCTGCAATTTAAAGTGTGTATAAGATGGCTGTTGGCTTCTGACTCACCCTCCAGATGAAGAAAATCTCAGACAACACCCAATGTGTTTAAACGTCATGTCACGTATTCCCAGAAATCCTTTGTTCTAACCTTTTGTAAAGCGTGAGGATTGTAATTTAAAGGATACCCTTCATGAGCCAGCAGGGCTGGTATTTATAACCCCAGAAACAGAGATGAGTGCTAAGGTGTAGAGGGACTAATTACCTTCTCATCCCATAAAACTGGGATTCGCTTCAATAATGGATGCCCAACTTTAATTAAGCGCTGTGTATATTTAGCCGCTCGTTTATAAACGGGTGGGATTAATGGCGTACGAGCCAAGCCCAAACACAGCAACGCCTGCAGACACAGCAGTTTGGTAGAGTAGGCAGAGTTTGGGGATTGTGTGTGACTATATGTGTGTGAGTATGTATAAGTGTGTATGTGGAGTGGGTTGTTTGGGTGGTGGGGTTTGATGGATTGCTATGGGATGGCTGTTCCCTCTGTGTCCTGTACTTGTTCAGGAAGTGAAGAGAACCTCTTGCCCAGAATCGACTCAAAAACAATGGCCTAATTCTCAGCTCTCAGAAAGAATGCCAATTTTGTCAGGCTCATCAGATGCAATTTGAAGTGTTTGTCATGCGGTGCTTTAGCATGCCTGAGGTCACCGCAGGGGCTCGTGTAAGAGTCCTTGATATGATTCTCATTTATCTTCCGTGTCACCTTCCTGCTCATCATACTCTATGCCCTACAGTATGCCATCAACATTGCATCCTGTTCAATTGATTCTGTACAAAAAGGATTCATGGGAAAGGAAACAACAACCTGTTTCACTTTCTGACAGGGCAGTTGCGTCAACGCCTGTCCACATGGAATAAGCCTCTGTAACTGCATAATTACCAGTACACGCTCTCCACTGAGATCGTTTTGTCTAGATACAAACAGTTCCTTCTTTTTAAAAACATTGTGTGACCCCCCACCATTCACTATTTTTGACTGGGATCAGCTTAAAGTACCATTAGAACATGCTGGCTTTGTGCCCATTGAAGAAAAAAAGAAATTAATTCAAAGAGTAGATGAATTATTAAATGGCTGTCTTTTTAGCTAAACCCTGGGGTGATAATTGAGGCAAAAATAAACAACCCATTGACTTCCTCAAGGATTTCTCTCTCCAACATTGAACTGGCAGTCTGCATATCACTTGCAAAATAATTTGTTTCAGCTTTTTGCCTGAAGTTTGGAGATGTCAGGAAAATGTCTGTTTTTGTTGATTTGACATTATTACATTATTTAGTTTCAGTAGACCAGTGAAATGCTTTTAATGCCTTTAATGGTGAAACAATGAGATCTGTTGCTGCATCCTGTTGCCAGTTAGTTTCAACTGGGTTGTGTTATAAACCTACAACCATAAGCTCATCAGATATTTCATTTACTCTCAAAGGAAACTCATATTGTGCATACATTACAGACAAGAACTTTTTCCCCTCTAGCTCATAAGAAGTATTCATATCTCATTCAGTTGACATTCACCAGTTACTTATCGACAGCCTGTCCAATGAGTGCCAAGGCTAATAACCAGCCATTTGGTGCTTAGAGCTCAATGTCTGTAGCCTCACGAGTAAGCCTGTTTCATGCACAGAGATTTAACCCAGCAAACAAAACAAGCATCTGATGCTTACATCATGTAACCTGCCCATATCCCATCCACCGAAAGGCTCACTGTACTGTATATGGGGTATTTCTGGCTGCTGCATGTAGCATATAGCAGTATATAGTAATAGTCACCATGGATCCCCACAGATCGCTTCCAAAGCCTCCCTTGGGAAGTCCACTGGTTGTGAAGTAAAAAAACTCTTGTCATGAAAGCCCTACTGAACAGGCGGCTGTGTATTAGGCTACATCCACACTAATATGTTTTCGTTTTAAAACGGAGTTTTAAACCTAACCCTAACCGTGCGCGTAGTAGCATTATACAATGCAGAATTTAACTGCACAACAGCTGCTGACATAGACAACAAGGTCAGCAACGCCTGTAATTTGTTATTTATGTTGAAAAGTGTTCTTCTTGAGTTTTCCCGCTGGTAGCTGTCGTTTGTTTTCCGGAAAAGGGTCACGTGATAGGGGAGTGACGAATCAGGGAAGGATACGTCTGACTGATAAGACCCAATCAGGAAGCGAACGTGGGTGTCTGCGTCATCGTTTTCAAAAGTCTCTGTTTCCGCCCGTCCACACTAAAATGCAACCCCAGAGTTTTAAAAAGTTTCTGTTTTAGGGGTTCCAAAACGCCGGAGTAGTGTGGACGCTAGGTGTAAATGTAGCAAAGGTTATGCGTTTTAAAACAAAACCGTATTAGTGTGGCTGAGGCCTTATTAGGCGAAGGCATTAACATGCCCTGGTACTCACTGCTTGGGCGTGAACATGGATAAGGACAAGCCAACATATCAAGCCATCTGTATATTTTTGGCACGAGCAGATATTTACAGTATATGGTGGCCAATAGGATAGCGTTCTGAATTTATTTCAATGGAGATACTATCTATCTACTATTTATTGGATTTTGTTCTTCTAATCATGGAGCCATATTGTGGTAGTAGGAACATCATAGTATAAAATCAAATAAGTTAAATCACAAACTAAGTATGCTCTACATTTTTCCCCTCCATACTACATCCACGTAGAGATGAGCAACCCTGCAGAGACATTAAAGGTTCACTTGACTTGTCCTAGTCATGTCCAGAGTAGACCCTGTTGTTTCTACCACCATATGGCACTATTGTTAAAGAGCACAAATTAGAGCTGGGCTAAGTGCGCTAGGCTGCTGCAACAAATTAATATAATTTTGCTCTGCATGAGACCAAGGGCTGTTTATTAAACCCTGTAGGACACAGCATCTTCAAATTGTCTAGTGTTAATCATATAGGAAGCCCCCTCCCCCAGCACAAAATCCCTGTCATGGCAGAACAACAACGGTGGAGGACACCAAGCAAAGAACACTCTGTACTCTGTGTTGCTTGATCAGGGACAATGGAAATGTTGTATTGGTTGAAGTCAATGAATCATGTAGACTAATGGTCAAGTCAAGGTTGTTATACAAATAAGCACAAAGTTCTCGAGTTGTCAATTACACATAGACAATGTGTAATTGTGTAAAGAATGTGTAAAGAAATAACTTTCAGCAAATCAGCAAAAATGTGGTGTTTTTTTTCTGAAAGCACCATACTAAAACACAGACATCTTCAAACAGTCCCAGAAGTCTTTAAACCATCACTTTAGAATAACCTTGTGATGTCTTTCATGATGCAGCCCTTTATTGTTTTCTTGGGTAGCATTCCCGCCTTCATCCTGAGACGTGCGTGTCTGATATTGAACACGGTGCCTCCCTTGACGTCTCTCTGCGGTTCTCTGTATGCTCTGAAGTGTGGGCTTCATTGCTTGTGGTGCAGTCTCCCTTACTCCCATCACTCCCTTCATTCCCCTCACTAAAGATGTCTTCTTCACTTGCTGCGCTCTGCTCCCCACCAAGGTCCCTCCTTTTGAGCATGGATGACTGAGGAGGCGACAGAGGAGGAACAGCTCCCCCTCCCCAGAGACACAATGCTGATTGTACCAAAGGATGAGAGAACCTCTTTGTCTCTCTACCTTTTACCTCAATATCACCTTGCTTGATAAGCCCCCTTTCCTCCGAACTGATCCCTCTAAAAATAGGTCCCGGCTTCACAGGGTTTTGAGCAAGTTTGACAAAAGTGTAACTTAACAGAAAACGTTATCTTTCTTCTGTAAATTAAGTGACTTATTCACTTAAGGATGTTATGTGTGGGATTTTATTCAATTAAGATCTGTGCAGACTAACACAGGCACAGAAGAAATATGAAAAAGTTCAACAAAAAAAAAGAGCCAGGCAAGTAGCAAAATGCACTACCAGGCAGGATGAACTGTGTCAAAATAGATCCCTAGTCTGTAATATCCTTTCAACCCTTTGGAGGAGTCGGTATATGCTTCCATTTATTTTTAGCACAGGCCAATGTGGCGATAAGTGCCGTTTTGACTTCAGGGAAATGCATTTAGATGGGCTATCATCTGTCATTTACGGCGTGTTTGTTTGTCTTTCATATTTAAAGTTAATGTGTGTGGAATTTTCTGTAAGTATTTGCACCTACACTCTGTCCCCTGTGCCCTGTTTTCTGTCAAAATATTTCATTATGTCCCTCTCAACTCATAACTGTTTTGATGCACAGCTTACCAACCTACCAGAAGGGATCTCACATGATATTAAGCCCAACAACTGCCACATAGCAGATAAAAACACATCACAGATCAATTGTTCATTTTCTTGTAGAATTTCACATCACAACCAATTTCACAACAACATATTAATATTTTTCTGTGTCATTGAGGTTGCATTGAAGCGCTTTGGAAGGTAAAAACTATATCTCTGTTGTGTGATGTGGTGTGAATGTGGCTGTTTTTACACATTGTCATATGTGTTATCTATTGTTTCCTGTGAAACTAAGGTTATTCCAATTCATTCCAATTACACTGCCTTGGAATTTAGCCCGGACTATGTCTGCCTATTGCTCGGGTTCTGGAAAGATGAGTTATTATTATATGGCCATTCTTGTAACATTAAATATTAATGGCCAAAAGACTTTTGAACTTTTTCTCAACTTGTGTTTAGTCTTGGCATCTACCTCATAGAACACAGATCTTGAGAGTTTGCCAATGTCATTTAGTTTGGTTGACCTTTCCAGTGCCACAGTTGAAGGGTGAAAAGTGACGGACAATTCTGGAGCTGGTGCTGACTACCTTTCACTGTGGTCTTAGCTCTCAGAGTCTTGACACTCTGCTGCTGCACATAAGACTGTGAGACAGGCGATAAATTTGTGGGGATAGAAGAAATACAGGTTTAGGAGTAACTAAAGCAGCCCATGGGCATGCATCAAATGGATTTTTTCTCAGTGTGCCCTTTTTTCTAAACTTGAATAGAAATCAGAGGGGAACTAAAAGGAACTAAAAGGAAAACTGAAATGGAAAATTCACATTATACTGGGGACCCATTTTATGTCCCATTGGAATCCATCAAGTTAGTGGTGGGTAGGCTAGACTGCTTTAATTGCCTAAATGGAAAACACATGTACCAATATGTCTGGAGGCCAGGATGGACAGGTTTGTAATTACCTCTCTTGAGTAATACAACAGTTGCTTTTAGACTACTGTACGGGGACCAGAAATGTTACTTTATATAGTAGAACTTAACTTAACCAGGTACACGCGCATGTCTATTCCAAACAGACCTTGTTTCAGTCTAATGAGGGGAGTATTATAGCCTTAACTGCTAATACTTCATCAGAAAATAATTTCAATAAGATTGTGGATTTAACATATTCCAATATTTCAAAGGGACAGACCACAGAATTTGTAGTTTGATAGAAGTCAAGCTGAAAGCTTGTGAAATGTGAACGCTTCAGAACAACCATATGCCATTTGGATCATCCTGCTCTATTTCAGGAATCAACCACTAATTGGAGCTTACTAGAATAAAGTTTACTTTTGTTTTTAGCAATAATTGTTCCATGTGGAACTCCATAGAAATGAAGGGTTCTTTAGGTGAAAACCATTCACAAGAGGATTGATATATAGGATAGGATAACATATTCTTTTGTATGACATACTTCAACAGCTATTTTTTATAGAAGCAATAAATACATAAATTAGGCTTTAATAATTCAGAATTGCATATCATTGCCAAAAAGTGTAAAGTGAAAAAAATATGAACTGTTTTTGGATTGATGTTCATGTCAGAAGTGACATGCAGGCCTTGAAATTAACTGTTTGGCTCACTAGTCAATGTGACTAGTGGATTTCAGCGTAAGCAGCCACATTGCAGTTTTACTAGTACTTCACTTCACTACACTTAAAATGTGACCAAAGGATCTTTATTAGTAATGACAAAGTTGATTACAGAGTATGGCAATGCATTTAATTCGTATCAATGTATTTTTGTATTACTTCACCCAACAATGTTATATTACCCATGTGTGTCATTAATAGAGTAAATACAACACAGGAAATGAAAGTAGCTTTGGGATTTTATCAACGGTGACTCCTTGACAATTCCTTTTTTACAATCCGTTTCCTTAATGATTCCCTCACTAGTTTCCTCTCCTATATATTACAGTTATCAACTTTTATAGCACCCCAAATTGAATTGATTGAAATTCTGGCACCAATCCAAAAACAGAATGAGTAAAAAATTATTAACTGTTCACGCAATTGTTTTTTATTGACTCCAAATTATTGACTCCAAAATGATACACACATCACACAACTGTGTAGCGTGTGTGTGAGTGAGGAGAGGCGGTGATCTATGGAGGAGGGGTGCAGAGTGTGTCCAGTTCAGTTCAGTTCTCCATGTCACCAGAGCAGCTTCCTTATAGCTGATATGCTTGTAGCAGCATAGCGACAAAGAGGTCAAACTAGACTCTTTATGGACATGTAGCCACACTTTCCATCTCTTCTCTCTATCATAAGCCATATTCACTATGCTTCAAGGGCGCTAAACTAAACGGACTGCTGGCTGAGCCTCACTACATCTCACAGTCACTGTCACAGCAGACCAGGGATGAATGGAGAGTGAGACGAATTGAAAGTCAATTAAAAATTGTGCATTTTGTAATATTTAAAATAGGTGCACACACCAATCAAACCCACAGTATTGGAAAAGCTTTGTGTTCAACTAGAACGAGAAACTAGATCAGAAAACCTTACCCACCAAAGTGGTAGAATTGACAGTTGCCTGACAATTTTTACCTGCATTTGGCAGGTTGGCAGGTATTAATTTCAAGCCCTGGTGACATGACAATTGGCACTGGCATGGACTGTAGTGGGCAGGTGTTTGTTTGTGTGAGCATGAAGTTAAGCTACCCTTATAGCAATTTATAAGTACTTTTTAAAGGATAGTAGGTGACTTAAGCCACCACAAATTTTAAAGATTAATAAACCCATTCCCTCCTTTTATGTATTTATTCTTTTTAAATGAATATAAAACATTTTGGAATAAAACTCTAGATATGTTTTTTCATTCTGTGGGGGTGCTGCAATGATCCGTGGTAAGTGCTACTGCTCCTCCGAGAGGAACAGTCCTTCAGCAGAGCGGTAGTGCATAGGCTTACAAATCAGAAACCTGTGGATTCATACCTTCCTGCCGAAAGTCTCTGCAAGACATTTTTTATCAAGCACAGACGTTTTCCAACTCAGCTTTTTCATCTGGAAAAGCCTTAGAAGGTTGAATGGGAAAGGAATGGAAAGAAACTCAGCAGACTAATTGAGTAAAAGATAACAGAAAGTTTATTTAAATGTATTGACTTTATCACTTAATTGATTTGAAGTTATTCTGAAACCGAATCATTATGACACTGTCTTTTAGATTAGCTAGTCATTATAAAACCAATCATAAAAACAAGAAAATGTGATTTTCAATCAGCTGTGTTAAGCAGTATTTCAATACATGAAATAACAACTCACACAGTCTACCACCAAAACAGGTTGAAACCTGTCCATGTGCGACTTAGATAGTAAATGTGTTATGATAGTTGCAGGGCTGTACAATTAAACTGCTGAGAAATCAATTTTAATGTTGCATTGTCACAATAACTGAAATATCAATACAACTGTGATACTGTCCCAAATTCAGTATTGAATTTCATAAATGTTCACCAAATGTGTTCTGGAAGCTGACACTCCATTTCCACGTCACTTCCAGAGGGCATCCAATCCATGTGCAGATAGCATGTGGATTGGACTAGTCAAAAGAAGACGACTGTCCTGGCTCAGGATTTTATGGCATACAATATGGTATGTAACAAAATATACATGTTTCACCCCTAACAGGAGTGATGCAATATCAGAGTAGGGGCTGCAAAACTATTTACTGGTTTTAAATACATTCAGAGTAGACATTGACTAGTCGCGAAGAACATTTTTAACATGGTTCCAAATATGATTTCTCGCCAGAAGATCCCAGACCTTGGTCAGTGAATGCTTAGATAGCACAGGGTAGATAGAAAACACGTGGGTGAAGCAGAGCAATCCTTGAATGGCTCTGAACAGCTCTATGCAGATTAGGCAGACGCTCTGTGGAGTTTCTTGGCTCAATAGCCTTGGAGAAATGTTCACCACTAAATCACATTTTTTGAGTTATAAACATATTTGTATGACTTCTTTATGTTGAGACCTAACAATAATGGAAATATTACAGACATTACAGATATAATTTGTACAAATGAATAGAATGTACGAATGTACGAATACATTTCGTGCAAAAATGAATGGGACTTTGGATCCTATTTCCTAACCCTATTTATCGTTTTTTTCTTAAGATGGGTGAAATATTAAGAGTGACATATAAGAATTATGGAGATATTACAAATTTTAAAGCATTACGGAAACATTATTGTTCTTTTGCGAACAACCATGGTGCAGAAGTTGCATTATCATCAGGTCACAAAGGGACAAATGCTGGAATGATAAGCTAAGTATGGCTAGTGATTTTTTTTTCATTGCAGCTTCAAAACCATCAGAATCCACCTCAACAAATTACGAAAATGCATAACAGAGGAACATTATCCCCGGAAAGAAAAAATAGCAACAAGTGATCAACAAGTTATACCCACAGCATGCTTTCAAACTATCACCCAGTACATTCAACATAAAAAGCAGCAGCTCTTATACCTTTACATAAATGGGGTATGTAACTGCAAAAAGTATGTAGCAAAATGCACATTAAGTAAAAAGGGCAAAAATCTGAGCGCTAATCTGCCAGAGAAACATAATCATGTATTGAATGTCACTTGAATAGTCTCAACTATGCAACAGTAATCTTCATACAAGCTTCAGGCAATCATTATATTTGCCAAAGTAAGCTAAGCAAACCAAGGTAGCAGGCAACAATGTGGCTGCTGAAATAAGACTAAATAAGAGCATGAGTCAGTGTGCTACACTCTATCACTGTGGTCGTGCCAACAAGCACATGAGATAAGATAATGTTAGTGAGCAACCTATAGACAAATGGACCCTTCGTGCTCATCCTGAATTAGTCACCAGCCCACATACAAGCAAATAAGAGTCCAAAATGAAAAGCCTTGTTGTTATCACCTGCCATCACCACATCTCAAGCCAGAACAAAACAAAAGCATAATAACAATAACAGCAGCAACATAGCAAGATTCAAAAGTGAGCACATTTACTAGACTTTCAATCATAGCTTGCTTTTATGATTGTCAGATTCAGTTTTTTTCAGTTTTGTTCTATGTTTGTTCCAATGTTTTGGTTGTCATGGTGGATTTGGTAGATTATTTTTAGGATATTAGAAGTAGTGGTTTACTAAGGGAAATGCATCATAGTAAAGGGTGCTGTTAGGACAGATGTTGCAGTGACTGAGGCCCTACCCATAGCTTGTTGCTAGCCCACAGTTTAATTTCTCCAGGTGGAGTAAGGGTTCATCAGTAAATAATGTAATCTGCAGGATCATAGGGATTCTTGCTTTTGGCTTGTGTTTATGAACTGGTATTGAATGATTTCAAGAGGGACATGCTGGGTATTCTAAACATTGTTGCCGTTGTAGTGTCATTACAGAATAAAAAAAACAAAAACTGATTAATGGAGCGACAGAACGATGGAACGTATGCAGTTATTGGCTAAGGAATTAGTGAAAATGTAAGAAATTCAGGTTGACTGAATCTCTGTTTTGATCTAAACTAAGTCAATGTATAACTAACTAAATGGTTAGTGGCTGTGGGCCAAGAAGCAAATTGAAGTCTAAAACTGATTACAGGGACATCGGGCAATTATTGGCCAGGAACAGGCACGTAGGGCAGGGACAGGGACAGGGACAGCGGGTGACAACTGCCCCTGAGTCAGCAAATTTTCACCTGGAGAAGGAACAAAATCACAGTTGAGGTGATTTCCTGAATAATGAATGCTCTGAGATTCTTTCATATTCTTCTATTTTTCGAACACAGGTGAAATGATGATACACAAAAAAACGTATTACGTATTATCACACCTTGCATTTCCAGTAGATGGGTGCCGCACATTGCAGTGTATTGGAAATCTTTTTTATTTTTCTTAACATGGAAGACAAATATCCTCTTCAAATGCATCATACCCAATATGTTATGGGGTGTCAAAATCAAAGCTTGCAATTGAGCCTAGGCTCCACCCAAATCAAATTAGGCCATAATGGAAAGTAGGTGCAGAGATATCTGCAACCTCAAGTGTGTCAAAGTCAATATGTTTGTCAGATTGCCCCTGAACAGAGTAACAGTGCTCTATAAATGATTCCTTGTTCCATATAATGAAGACTCTTTCAGCTGGCTGTTGCTGCTGGCTGTGACTTTGCCCGAGAGCATATTCTCACTTGTTCTAACCTATTGTGACTGAATGACTGCGGAATGGAAACAGGCTCACAACCTGACTTACAATTATAGCTGGGCTATTTCTGTCGGGACACAAGAGGTTGTCTCTGCCCTGTGTTTCTGCTCTACTGATCTGAAGACAAACAGACACAGCGAGATTTGTTAACTCATTCACACTGATGCTTTTTTGTCTCCAAAAATGGGGGGAAAGGAAAATCATTTAAAAAAAACGTCCCTCCTTATTACCAATTCTATGAAGAAGCAGTGAAAATCAACTCAATTTGCACATTTTAATTTCCACAGTATGTACCATGATCACTGTCATCTTCTTCTGACAAGTAATTATGTAATGGATTTAGACTCTTTCAAAAGACATATTATTAATGCCCAGACTATAGTAATACATGTGACATCTACATTATAATACTCTAAGCCAGGCGAAATTGAGAACTTGCACTGCACTTTTGTGGATAATTTAAACCGCTTTGGGCTCTTCACTCTTCACAGAAAAGAATGTGAGAATCTTACCTGGCGCAAAGCATCCATTGAATCCACTGCTCTTTTGATTCCAGTGCATTTTTTACAGTTTCTGTTCATGGCATATTGGAGTGGAAATGCGAAATGTCAAATAACTCAGTCGTCAATAATAACAGTTGATGATGCATATTACGCTGGAACAGCTACTGGCAAGATGGGTCGATCTGTCAACCTTTCAATCTCGTATCATTGTAAATTAACTCTGTATTCTGAAAACACTTAAATTGTCAGTTTCAATTAGCATAAGAGCGCAATATAGTTTTTTTGAAAGGAATGGATATGCATGCCTGTGCATCGCTTTTTCAGTTGGGTGAGTTTGGGAAATGTTGTGCTTTCTCATCATTGAGTTGAACTGCAAATGAATAACCTCAATATTAACAAAATGCTCAAGTTTTCACTAACTTATACATTGTAAAAATATGAGTGGGCTTGCATATACAGTCCTGTTAATAAAATGAAATGAGGTTTCGCATGGAAGTGCCAGTGAGATATTACAGCAAATTATGCTGTCATGGAAACGGTGACAACTGGATGCTCATATTTAAATTGAGCAGAACCCACTCCTGATATTCTCCTTAAACTACAGTTTGTTTTTAACAACAATCCTCACAATCCCTACTAGATGACCAGGAATTCTCACAGTTACTAAAACTAACTAAGTTTTTTGTCTTGTATATGTTAAACAGCTCATTTAAAAGCACCATGTGTCAATATGGATTATTATGTCAGTGTCAGACTGTGTCAAACTCATAGACCATATAACATCCATAATTCACCCACTCTAGAAAGTGCTGTTACTCAACTTTTTTCCACCTCTTTTTTTTCTAAAGAGCAATTATACAGACTCTTGAGCCTAATCTCAGTGCAAGCAGACAAAGCAGACGCAAGATATGATGTGCAAGAACTCAATGTACCCTGCACCCTGTTTTTAATTTTCCTGAAAATTTCCAACGTTAAATTTGTGATGTTGACATTTATTTGAGTGTCTCCAATTTATGATGCTGACCTAGAATAAACTTCAAATCACATTTATAATTTACCAGTCATGTATAGACCTGTCCTGAAAGTGGTCCTTCTACAGCACAGTACTCAGAAAGATCTTTAGAATCCCATATTATTGAGTTTTTTATGGTTTTGCTTTCAAATATACTGTGTCTCAGGATAAGAATAGTGTTCCTCAAGATGTTTGCCAATAAATGTAGATTAGTTAAATTTGAAGACTAAGTTTTAGAACAGTCACAATACCCAACCCTGACTGGCCGACGACAGCAGCTCCTCTTGTTCAAATGAGGTAAACCTGCTGGAGACTTTCTAGTTGGTGTACTACTGTCCTGATTGGAAGGATTTCAGTAATTACTTAGCGAGATGAGCCAATCAGGACCAAGTCCAGTTGCGATGTGTTTACTGGAGTTGGTCTGAAAATGCAGTATCTCTAAATATAACCACTCAAATGAAATCAAATTTTACTAATTGCCAAAACAATGTCTTTTGAAATTCCTATAATAATTCCCCATAACTTTATAGTTTCAGGGGTCAGATGATACTATTACAACCAGGTAATGATTAACAATAATGACAGATTGCCATGTGAACCCTGAACTGTATTGTAATTGTTCAATAATTATATGATAATAAAAATATGTTAAAGAAATAATAATAATAAAAACAATAACAATAAGAGGAAGAAAATAATTTGTTAAGTACAATTAAGCAATATCCTGGATGGGCACCCACTTACACCTTAACACAAAGCGTATAGTACTAATGGGGATCATGTTCTGCACATTTCTCTCCATAACAACAACAGCTTATCAAAGGGAATTAAATTATTCTTGTGTACCCCACACTGATGTCAACTGGAGAGGTGTAATTTTCATGTTCCACTAGTAATTTATGTGCAAAAAGAAGATAATGAAAATGATTCCTGTGATGTTTAATTCCTCTGAAATGAGTCCAAGGCATGGGATAGTCGAGCCTCGCCGCTTGTGACTCAGCTAGAGAATAGTGGAGGTGTATCTAATGAGCGACAAATGACACTATTCAGTGAACACACTATCACACACATGCATAAACATTCCTGTACACAGTCACTCTGTCATACACACACACACACACACACTCACTCAAATGCACACATATGCACATACACACACATACATACTTGCAGATACTCTCATCCATAAACACACACTCACACACACACATAAACATAGACATGCATGCATGCTCTTACACAATTATTCACACACACACTCACAAGCACAAAACATACATACACCAAATACATGCACCCACTCACACAAATACAAACACAAATGCATAGAACCAGCCTTCGTGGCCTCAGAGTGCGGTGGGGTGAATGGGGGGAATCAGAGCAATCTGGTCATCCTAATTATGGCATGCTGTATGAGAAACTGGTGAGGGACTCAAGGAAGCCTTTCATCAAAACCTCAGGCAGCAGGTTGCTGGAATGAACTGCTGCTCTACATGTGCAGTTAATTTGAAGGCATGAAATTGCAAATTCATGACCCTTGAATGTAGTGTGCAGTAGCCATGAGGTCATTCATCGTCTTTTCTGCCTAAATGTAGTCAGGAGAACATGTTACAGGTCCTGCCCCAACTGGGAATACTGGGAATTGGATCATTATGCCAGGAATTTTCAGTGGTGGATATAGTACAGTTGCTTAACCTGGACTCATTTTTATGGGCTCATCTTCCATTAGTTTTTCTATATAGTATACCACTGAATAGAAAATTACATGGCATTATACTATTATTATGTGTAGAGCAGGTAGAAAATGAATCTCAAAGGCAGGGCATGTCACGATCATTTGTTTTGCCTCTCACAAGTGCTTAACATATCATTTCGCTGGTGGCTTGTTCAAATACTGTGACCATTGCCACTTGGTCAATTCAAAGGACTAACCAAGATCATGCCTTTGGAATGACAATGACATTTTTAACTAGTTTAGCAGTGAAAAACATCCTTGAAACAAAGTACCCCACATCCAGAAGCAACAGCTTCAGATTTAATTGTGGGTGTTTGGCAATCTGTGTGAAATACCTCAAGTAGAAAATGGGATTTTTGGCATGAGTTATTTGAATGAATTAGCTGGCATGGGAAGTTATGACAAATTCTCTGAACTGCCATGTTCAAAGATTCAATTGTTAAAGTAGAAAAATGTGAAAAAGGAAACAATTCACCAGTGGTGAATAATGGATGCCAACAGACGTGCTCTGGCATTAAGAGATGCATTTCAATATTGAATATTAAGTAACTTATTAAGATTAAATTATGAATATTAAGAATATCAAGTTATTTTCCCAAAACAAATAGCATTTTGGAATGAGACGCCTTACAGTGTATTAAACTAAGAATGTAATACCAAAAGTTAAAAAGTGCAGGAAGTTGAAAACATAGTTTCTTTACACCAATGAGAGGGGGGCACCAAGATGTTAGTTATTGTTTCTCCTTTTGAACGAGCCCTGACATCATAAGTTTTCAATTTACAGGGAAAATGAAAGCTGGTTTCAGGCCTCATATAAATATGAAACTTGCTGTATCTAAAATCTCGAAACCAGTGACCTCAGGAATATCAAGGAATCATAGATGTAAAATGTCACCATGAGGTAATCAAATGTCATTTCCATGCTAATGGGGGTACCTACATTTGTATTGTATGTACTGCACAAATCTCATGAGGTATATGATGGATTCATTCATTCAGTCAGTCTCTCATTCTGATTTTCTTGCAAACAGACAGGCTTTCAACAAAATGCACATTGACGATGCACCTTTCCAGAGTTGTTTCACAATGGGCTATGTATGAACACATGCCAAATAGGTTCCATTTATTTTGAGGCTCAGATTTGAATCATGGCATTGCTCCATATTAAAAGAGCAGGCAAACAAATAGATAAGATAAGCAAAACAGTTGTATGACAAGATAGACCAGAGGAAAGTGCTTGGACAACAGGCTAGGCTGTGTCCTTTGAAAAATTAAATCAAGCTTGTGAATTTTATCTTTTTATGGCCATGAGTGTGAATGTCAGTCATAATATGTGCTACTTCCCTGTAAATATTAATAGCTGTAGTGATGGAGTTGAGAGAATACACAGGTGTGCAAAGTATGCCCATTTGTTTTAGCAGATATAACAGTATAACCATCCATCAGCCCAACTGCCATTGACTGAAACACAATGGTGGGGTTATAGTATTACCACATCCTCATCACAGCATACCTGTCACCTCTGTTATCACACCGCTGTTGCAGTGCAGTATTCAATATTGTGGTCTTTAGTAATCAGTTTATAATAGATGGTCCAAAGTTGAAATTACAGCCCTAAAACATGTCATCAGCTACATGGGCCTTTCTTTTTCAAAGTGTATCACTCCCTAACAAGGACCCATTAGTCAAATGCAGCCCAGGGGACATTATTCACACTTGATGAACCTCTTTGTCTCTTTAATGTGTAAACCTGTACACATCAAACATCACTCCCCTGCCCATGTCCCTAAGGAATGGATTGACACTATAGACTACATACTGCTCTTGGTTGCTATTCAACAGGAACCCACTGTACTACTGAACCCACTGGTTCAAAGCTTTTGTGTCTTTGTTATTACTGTTTTTAATCAGTGGATAAATATATGAAAAGAAAGTGAAATGCATCTCGACCATATAGGCTGGTCATATTATTTTAAAGTGTAACATTCAATTGTATGGTTGCAGCATAGTGTTGTGGCATAATGTTCTGCAGTAATGATACAATACAATACAATTCAACATATATTCTGAGGGAAATTCAGTTTGCACAGGCCGGTTTTAGTTTGTAGATAAGGGTGAAGTGGTTTAAATGCCTATATCATATCCTAGATCCGGCCGGGGTCTGGACACTGTAATAATTTATTGTGTAGCAGCATTTAGTTACACATACATATTGTTGAGTCTGGCATTGTTTACATGTGCTTTGTTGTCTTCCATGCAGTGTTTCCCAGCCCAAGTATGATGTAAATCAAATATGGCAAATTGCACAATACCAGAATGGCCCCGGAAATTCCATAAATCTGACTATTTATTTTATACCATATCAACATTATTGACAGAATTGATTTAGTAGTTAAAACTTTACAAACAGATTAAACAACTGAACTTCTATTTGTGCTAAACTAACATAGTCACCTCACACCTCACCTCACACCTCCGCTGGACAAGCTAAACCTGCAGGCATCACCGGCCCTGGCTAGCACGTGTGCTCAGCTTATTCAACTTGCTAAACTGTGAGACAGACCAATTTCTTGGGCTGGTCGCCAGCTGTAGCTGTGCCACATGCTGGTCGAGGCAAACATAGCAAGGAGAGTGGACTGCACACTTCAAACTCTTAATCTAGACTCACTATGAAGCATAGATCTTGTGTGTGATCAAACTTATGTAGTTGTGCACACGTGCACGTGTGTGACACGCATTGCAGACCGCTACTCCTTGACTTTCATGCGCGCATGTGTGTGTGTGTACGCCCGTCTTCAGTTTGTGTGGATGCGTTCACACTGGTCCAGTCACACGAAGCTTAATGTCATTGCTATGACAACGAGATGTCACTGTCAGTCAGTCAGTCCGTCAGGGACCTGCGAACGTTGCTAATTGCTAATACCGGACATTTTGTGCTAGGTTCAAGGCATTGGTTGTAGGCAAACAGCGCCACTTCTCCCACTGATTCAAGCCACAATACTGTACTATTGAATGTGTGTACTTTTAGTTATGTCACAGACAAGTTATTGACGTTGATTTATGTTGTTGCGTTTTGCTGCCATTGTTCCTGACCTTGTTTAAAATTCATAAGTATTCAAAAAAGTTTGAATACCTTAGACCTTCAAAATACACAGCATAAACACAGACCTAGCATGGGGTAGCAGCGCCAACCTCATCACCATTGTCACCATTGTCACCATTGTCATCATTGTCATCATTGTCGTCACCGCCATCATCAATGACACCTGTTAGAGTGCTGTCTCCATCATCGTGGACAACAACTTCCAGAGGCCAGAGGCGGTAGTTCGTCTGATTTTTTATTTGGTAACAATTCAGATTGAAAAGACACTTATTACACTTTAGTAAGCCCACAATTGTCAGCAATAATACATTAATAATGATTGGTGCATCTATTACGTTAACATCATTTCCATCTTACCATGAGTGTTTTGGTCTAGATGGCTCATACTTGAAGAGGTTATAGAGTACTGAATGTGTCATTTACCAAATAGCTAACCTAGGAGTACCTATTTAACTTATTCTAAAAATATACAAAAGCCTCTGAATAAAATATGTTTTTTCACAGAATATTGCTCATGTACCCTGTCTTACCCTTGTACTAATTAAGCAAGGGTCTGTAATGAACAAAATGTTTAGTAGTACTTAACTCACTAATAACTGGGAAAGATTATACATATTTCTACATTTAGGCTATGTGCCAGAGTAATGACAGCTCTCTTTCAGTCAACTCCATTTGACACAACTCACCCTATGGGTTATAACGAGTCGAACTCTGTTTCCTTCAGAGAACTAAGGTTAACTGGATGTTTTCAACATTTGTGAGTGAGTTGTTGAAGATCCTCAAAAACGCTTTAGGGACTTCCTCACTAAAAATGCACCTGTCTTGGTTCAAGCTCCATTTTTAGGTACTGGTACTGCAGGCTTTGAAATTACAGCAAAAAGTATGTGTTACGAAAGTATCATAATGGAAGAAAAATGTTTGCTTAAACATGTAATGGCATGGTTAAAGAGGTGTCAGCAGGTGTCCAGGTAATATAAATCATTACCTATTATTTTTTGCCAATTTTGAAAAGAACCCTTGATGCATAGTCATCCATTTGTCTTGGTCATAACTGTCCCATCAACCCCCCTCGCATGTCAGTTTGAAATATGAATTCCTTCTCCGTGTCCCTGAATGCTGTGTATACTCTATCGACATTTTGGGACTTGTGGCCGTCGGGCTGTGGGCATTTGATGTAGATTCTCTCAAAGACTTCTTTGGGGATTGCTCATACGGTCTGGGGCCAAAACTGAGAATTGAATGATGGATACTATGCTTCCACAAGTGACTCTCCTTGGCCTCATATAACTTTACAGCCCCATTTTCCCCCCTTGGTCTGTAAATTAGGTGTCATAAAGAAAGCATCAGAACCAGGCCTTACAACCACACTGATCAAGAGTTGTGTCTGCGACATCTAAGGTACCAGGGAGCCATAAAGACACACACATGTCTGTGCTCTGTGAATTACCCAGCTGCCAATGGCGGGTGGGGGGGCAGGAGGGGGCAGGAGAGGGCCAAAAGTAAAGGGGCCAAATCGTAACAGATTGCCAACCCCAAACCCCTGCCCTAGAGCAAAGAATGGACTTTAGGGATGAGGGTGCCAGTCACAGCATTATTGATGCTGAGCTGTGTACAGGGTAGGGCCCATCTGCCACTGTCTGCTATTTGGGAGGGAAAAAAAACTCTTTTGTCCTGTCTCAACTGAGCCCTCAAACTGTGCTAGCAAAATCCTCTCTTCTGTCCCCCTTGTCCACATTATAAGCACAAAGCTGTAAGTCCAAGCCTGGTTTACCCTCAGAGAGCATCAACCCAGGGAGAGACTGGCTAAAGCCATACATAGCCATGACATATCGTATTTCCTCAAAAAAAGAATGGAGCACAAGAAAAAAAAAAAAAGCACAACTGTGCCTAAGCTCCCAAATCATTCCATATAGAGAGTGGAAGATCCTTGCGTCAAATTTCATCCTTTTTTTTCAATGAAAATTTTGTGAACCTGTGAAGCTTTAATGTCAATGGCTCTGAACTGTGTATGTATTAAGTGTACGTAAGTGGTGCATATCTCTCTCTGAGGGAGACCGCAGTCCGATGTCCACTTGAGAGTGGGTCACTCACAAGACAGCTGTCATTGCTCAGTGATGCATCAATGAAACCATATGTTTCCAAAGAGAAGTGCACACAAACACATCCTCACTCTAAACACACACACACATGCACGCACGCAGGCATGCAGTATACGTGCTCACTGCGTTTTCAACAACATCGGTATGATTAATGGGCTTCGGAACTGGGGAAC
>CABFOQ010049214.1:0-10553 GCA_900660455.1 Gephyroberyx darwinii | reverse complement strand
AGAGCGAAAGGGGGAAACACTTCAGATAGACAATCACTCACATTCATACCAATTCAGAGTCTTCAACTGAACTAACCTTTTCCCACTCAACATGCAAACTCAAAGCCTGGATCTTCTTACTGTGAAGTGACAGTGCTGATCACTGAGTCAGCGTGCCTAACGTGACGCCAGTGAACTAAATGTCTTCTTCTTAGTGTGTGGGGGGAGGTGGTGAAGAGGTTCAGCCATCATTGGTGAGTCCAGCTTTCTCTGGACGGAGAGCTCGCTCAGTGCTGTTTAGTTTTCATTTTCAATTTGTCACTTCCTGTGCGCTGAAAAAAAACAAAATTTGGGCAAATACAGGGAATATACATGGTCTCAATTAGGCGGGAATGGGAAGGTCTTCTCTATTGCAGCCCCACTTTAGCCTGATAATACAGGTGTATTTTTACATAAAACCTGGTCATGTGACCGGGACACTTTGTTCAGTATGGTTTTAATGGTCTAGCAACTTGACAAGGTGTTGATTGAATGTACACAGACTTTGCATAACACTATGCAGTTTTTAATGTATTGCACTTTAACAAGGAGAGCTGTTTGTGTTGAGCACACTTCATTGTAAATGTCTCCATATAATACTCTGTAAATCTTTTATTAACGTTGCAAGGTGAGTTTGTTGTCCTAGAAGAACAGAGCTGCAGAGATGGAAGGGGTGCTGGTATTTCACAACCCTCCCAGTACCCAATCCAATTCCAATTTACAATGAGCACAACAGAAGAACTCAATCCCTAGCTCGGCAAGAGAAGAGCTGGAGTGAAGAGCTAGGACAAGACAGAATGAGAGCTAAGGGGAGAGATAGAAGGGATATACCAGTCCTCTACTTCTTTGTCACTCCATCCCCATCTGAAAATTACCCTTCTTGTTGAGGCCGACTCTTCCCCCTCCTCCAACTCTCTCTTTTTCTTTCCAGACCACTCCCACCTCATCTCCTCCTCATCTGTCTTAATCTTATTACAGATGTCAATAACCATCCTGCTTGGTCCCCCTGATAAACAGCCCTATTACCCCCCAGTGACCCCCTGCACTATTTACCTTGTTAACAGCATGACGGACCCCCAAACACACCTCATTTCCTATGCTACTGAGGCCCCATTTACTTGCATTTATTAGTGTATGTGTGTGTGTGCGTGCGTGCATCAACAGTGATGCTGTTTGCTCAGTTGTCCTACATTACTCCCAGAGAAGCCTGAAGTAGCCGAGGTGAAGCTGTGTTGTCGGGGTTTGTCGTGTTGGAAGAAAGTAATAGGAACAGGATTTCCAGTGTCAGACATTGTTCCTTGCAGGGGTTGATGGTCTGTAAATTTCATTACATTCATTCCACAGTACTGTCCTTGTACAAGTCTGATACTGTGTTGTGATTGGCTTGTACCCTGCGCAACAACGTCAATGCAAAATTCAAAAGAATACAACAAAAAAGAGAGAGGTAGAAGCAGGCAGTTTTTTTCTTTATTATTTACAGTGGCTCTGTACAAGAAGGGCAGTGCCGTGTTTTCTGCAATAACAGCAAAAGTGCCGTGGTCCCCCTCTTCTGGTGCTCATGGTAAGGGTTAGGTTTAGGGGGTAAGGGAATGAATTTAGTCAATGGAAGGTCCTCACAAGTTTAGAAAAACAAGGATGTAGTGATGAGTCACCTCTCGGCTGTGAGCATTACATGTGCTAGCCAGAGCTTTGAGCTGAGCCCTACAGGGATAACATGTCATTATGAAAGTATGAGCAAATTAACTTTCAACTCCCCTCCCTCCCCATCCACACACGCAGTGATCTTTTGCACATTGTGCTGCTGACCTGCACCAATACTGGCTGGTCTTAAAGCACACGTGTAACCTCAAAAATCACACTATCTATATTCTCTTCTCTTTGCCCATTTTATTTACCTAGAGGCATTGCTAAGGGCTGAAGCCTCTAGGAATGCTAAAAATCAAGTTGTTCATGGAGAATCCCTCCACTATCTCCCACCAGACTTGCTCCTCTCCCCCCGACCTTACTTTTCTTTCTGTTCTGAGAAGCCTCTTGTTAAGCACATTTGAACAAAAGCCGCAAAATAAGAGTGATGTTATAAGACTGTGATACCCCCTCTGGCACATGGAGCGTGGCACTGAGCTGAAATGTTTCATCAACAATCGATATAAAAATAACATTTCACATTTCAGGAATCAGTACTGTACTGACCGATTTAGAATAAACTCTTGTTACTCTGAGCAGTTGTCAGACAGCAATACAACGATCAACCCCATCACTGACGTGCCTGCCCTGTGATCAGATGACTCAGGCTTGATACACCAAAGTGTTTGTCTGAATGACATTTGAGTGTTAGTATTGAATGCTAGTGTGTGTGATAATAAACCCATGTCTCATGATAAAACAAAAGACCTTCCCTTTGTTTGAAATGGATTTAGGTACATTTGTAATCCAATCAAAATGTCACATTCTAATCAGTTCATGTTAAGGACTTCCCATAGACCAGTGGTTCTCAATCAAGTCCTCAGGGACTCCCTGTACTGGAGGTTTTAGGTCCAGTTCTACTCAGGCACACCTGAACCAATTAAGGTATCATGAAAACTGGAAGCCTCTAATTGGTTCAGGTGTGCCTGAGTAGAGCTGGAGCTAAAACCTCCAGGACAGGGGGTCCTTGAGGACTGGATTGAGAACCACTGCCATCGACAACCACTGCAGTATTGATCAATAAATATTAAACAAACAACATCATATCCATCATACCAGAGGTGGACAACACAAAAAAGAGCAATATCAGCCTAACCCTACTGGAGTCAGCTTTGGTAGAGAAGGAGTGTGACAGGGATGCCACTGTCTGTCAGCACACACACACACGCATGTAGACGTATGCAAAAACCCTCACACATGTAGATCCTCTCACACATACAGTACACACGTACTTACACACGCATGCACACATACACACACACACACATTCACTGCCTGGGAGGACAACTCTATCAGCATCCATGACGAGTCTGGGCTGTCCTGCTGCTCACGGCCCAATCTGGCCACGCTCTCTCCGCCAGCCCTGCCATCTGCTGGGCTCTCAACAGCTTGTTTGGGGGTTAATAGCTCCGTGATCCCTCTATCAGTCCTGCCCATCTTCAAATGGCTAATTCTTCCTCTCTGGCAGTGATAAACTGGGCCTGCGGCGTGGTGTCCTCCGTCTCTCTCGGCATCATCGGGCCATCATCAAGACAACAATCCCAGGTCATTACCGGACACGCGATAACAGACCCGACTAGACGATATGGAGCGTGCAGCCATAACAAAGTGACACATCTGGAGCCACTGATGACGGGATCAATACGAGACATCAGGGTTCGCAATGGGCCTATCCACCATAACGGCCGACAGATCACACTTGAAAAGCTGTTAAACGATGAAGTCTTGGCCTGAGGAGAGAGGAGAATAAGATGAGATCGTATAAATCAACTCTAAGTGCCTGTGATTTCTCTCTGGTTACCCAGAAAGGAATTGTGTTGATATGGATCAGTACAGAGTGGAAGCTGATCTCTCCATGGTTAATGTACAGTATCAGCAGCATCTCAAGTTGCAAATTTGTATGTGTGTGTGTGTGTGTGTGTGTTTGTGAGAGAAAGAGAGAGAGAGAGAGAGCCTGTATTCATTCATGTGCACAGATACTTTAACCTTTCCAGTACACGTAAATGGAGGCTGGTTGTGCACAAAGTGTGTGTGTGTTTTCTTCCCGTAGCCCCGTAGGCTCTATCAGTGCTCTACCATCTCATTCGTATGACAAACTCCCCACTGCTGCACTAAATTCCTATGGGGAGGCTGATGGAGATGCTTGTTGCTAATGTGGTAGCTGTGGGGTTTAAAGGAGAGCATGCACAGTAAATCTAAAGAGATCAACTCATGTCAGCGCTGCAGGGACCTCTCCACTCCCCGGTGGAGGCCGCCGGTTTGACTTTTACTGAACCCTATCCATAACTGACTGATTTTCTTAGAAAAAAATCTCCAACTGCCTCTCAAATTAAGTTTAAGGGATTTTTTTTCATCGTGACTTCTGCATGACCCCCCCGAATTTCCATATTACATCGCTGAGAACAGAATATTAAGCGCCTGAGCGAATTACTGTCTCTCAGTTGATATTCCCTGTGCAGCTCGAGGTAGCGAGCAAACGGGCGGGCGGCCGTTTAAAACCCCTTTTGAAGATAATGTGATTTTTTCATTTGGCTGATAAGGACGTGTCATGGACTGTTTCATTATTTTGGACACTAAGCATTTTTTTTCTTCTCCTTCATAGCTTACTGGGAGGAACAAAAATTAATCCAGCATCATATTATTGCTGGTTCAGATGAGAGGAGGGGGGGGGGTTTATTCACTGTGATTGCTGTCGGATCGTCTTCGGGGATCTGCTCTGATTCTGACGATGCTGGCAGACGTCAAAGCTCTTAGGCTTGGGGCCGCAAGCTGACATGCTTTCACACCAGCGCTACAGTATGCACTGCTCTGCTAGACACAACTTTGTGAATTTACCCACATCCCACAATGCATTCTGGGATGACTTGATAATTTCCTTTGGTCTTGATCACAGCGTTTTTGGGGGGAAATGATTGATAAGACACATTTTCCATATTTCATAGATATTGAATGTCCCATAGCTCAGATGCTGGCCACATGCATGAGCATTTCAAATCCTCAACCTTTACCTTTCAGCACAAAGTCTGAGGTCCAGAAATGTATTGCTCAGTGAACCTTATGAGCTACATTATGTGGAATTGGGTATCTGGTTTCAGCTGATTGCTCCAGTCCATGCATATGCATTATATAAACATGAAAAGGCACGATAGCTCTAAGGGAAACTATGATCTCTCAACACACTCTAATTAAAGATTCCTCCCTACACGCTGGCCAAAAACGGCTGCATTCCACTTCCTGACAATTTTTCATCTCATTCTCAATTTGTTCTCCAAGCTCCTTTCTGTGTCTGTGTTTTTTCCATCCTGCCACATAAACATAGCCAAGGATGTCACAGTGTCTGTTTCAGAGGAGGATATTTCAATTTTTATCTCCTCCTTTTGCATGGGGATTTTCTCCTTGGTGATAATCAGGGAGCAGGACAGGTTCTTCGGGCTGGGGCTGGTGGGTGCTGGGCACAGATGAATAGCTGAATAAGGACACTCAGAAGGTTCCTGTTGTTTTGCCCCCCTTTTGTCAGGGGATGAAAACACTGAAATGGATTCATGAGCTTTTTCCCTCCAACAGCTTGGCCGACGCTGTGCCAGCGCCTCGCACCAACCGAGGATTTTGATTGGCCAAGAGCAGACACCACCACCCACATCAAAGCTGGAGACGCGCGATGAGACAAAGAGAGGCACTAACGAACAGGGAGGAGGAGTGTGATAGTAAATAGTATAGAGAAAGAGAGAGAGAAAGAGACAAAGAGCAAAATGAGAGGGAAAGTGCCAGTGTTTTGGGATGCCAGGTTGAATGGGGGGTGGTCTAAGCAGAGGTCACGACCTCTGACAGACAATATTCTATTAGGACTCGAGTGATATGGGCTTTTGAAGGCTGATACTGATATTTTTTTCTATTAAAGCTGCATGTGGAATCAGATGATTAAATTGTTGCATTCAAATCAATTCAACTTCCCACAGACAACCAGTCTAGTATTGATCCATTATACAATAACTATGTAATCTTACAAACTGCAGCATATCCATCATAGCGGAGGAAGACGATACTGACTGACTGAATCTGATTTTTAATAAAAAGGCCTCTACCAGCCCCATATGGAGGCAAACTGATATTTTGGTCTAACCCGCCATTCAAGCATAAATCAATGATGGAAACTTGTGAATCACTTGGTGAACAACAAGTAATGCCATTTTCTACTTGGGTCAAAGTATGATGCTGCAATTAGAAATCTAATAACTGGAGCCTGTCAGTCTCCCGAGTATGTTGTCAGTGTTAGCCTTTGCATGATCTCTGTCCCAAACAAAATACACAGTCCCAAACCCGTCCCGCATGTTCCTTGAGATCACTGGTTATTTCAAAGCTCTCCTAAATATTTAGATAGCATGGTTCAGGGTTGGGAATCACTGGATTTCTCCATGATGTCTTAATGCCTAACAAATGTGGCCTGGGTGGGTTGCGGCTTCGTCATGCGGGGCAATTGTTTAAATGTCCCGGTGAGCTGAGATCAATGTGATTGTTGGAGTCCTGTCCAAACAGTGGGATAAGAGGCAAACGGTGACCTCTCACAGGCTGATCATTCCTACCACATGGAGCATGTTTGTACAGAGCTGCTGTGGCTTCGACCCAGGAATGCATGTCCGATTCCTCTGTATCTCCACATCCTTATCTGCGGCTTGTACACTCAGTGCTCTGAGAAATCTGGGCCCTCATTTCTCAACGTCGTGCAGAACAGATTCTGAATTCTCTCTTACTGAGAAAATTTTGAATGTTGGTATGTACAAGAGACACCTGACACATCCATTTGACAACATATTCGAGATAAGCCAAATAGCTAACTAAAATTACACAATGGAGAGTGACGCCGGGTCTCAGGGCACTTCTTTTGAGGTGGATCAAAGTGCTTTAGCCACTCAGCTATCCTGACAGCTAGTGTGTGCAGAGAAAACAAGTGCAACAAGAAAAAATACTTACTACTTATTCCTATGAGTTCAGACATTTATATTTATTATATTATATATATGTAACCTTTATATTGAGCTCATAACAAGAGTTAAGTCCTACCAAGGCCTCTTGTCATGGGAAAGGAGCCAGGTCAATAGGGGCTCTAACTTACCTTGAAATGTCCAAATGAAGACCTCCTGTTGCCGAGATATCAGCGTCTCCCCACCTAAGAACTTTATCGTAGGGAATGCCTGGATGAAATGCTCGCTAATGTGAGGTCTTACACTGGTGATTGAAGGATTTAGAGGCAAGCCTCGAACACTGCCTTCTTTCTTTCTTTCTTTCTTTCTTTCTTTCTTTCTTTCTTTGTCTGTCCACGTGAACACAGCACATATTTTGCACATCCTGTATATATTCTGTACATTTTTAACTTTCCAATCTGTTATATATTGCATATTCATTCAAACCTTCATTTTTAGGGTCATGGGGGCTGGAAATGTTTTTATTATATTTTTATTCTTGGTATATTGTATGTATATTTTACAGCATACATTTTTGCTTTATTCATTGTTTTTCTTTGCCTCACATATGTCATAATCCTGTTATTTTGCACACCTTCACAATGCTTTTCATATTTTATTTTTCTTTGTTGTATTATTTTACTAATTGCTGCTGCAAAGACCCAATTTCCCCACAGATCTCTAAAGTTTCATCTTATCTTTCTCAGAACTCAGGTCAGTAATCTGTCCTGATTGGTTGGGGATCACAGGGGTTAGTCTGCTGGTTCTGAACTGGAGTGGTATAGCCAGTGGTGAAGTGGATCTGTCTGCTTCTGCTCTCTGTGTTTGTGTAAATGTGTGTTACATGATATGGGTGAACACCCCCCATACCCCAGTGGCCTGGAGGCATAATATATGGGAAACAGCGTTTCTCTGAGGTTGCACTTCATTGTGCTTACACACTGCAAAAAAAAGAAATTAATTTAGTCTTAAAACCTTATTCTGAGAATAAGAAAGGCTTTGTGCTTATTTTGCTAACATACCAATGAATTAAAGTAATTCACCAACCTATACTGTCGTGTGGGCAGGTGAGCTTCAAATTTACATGACCAGTTAATGCACATGTCGCGCACATGCAGCTGCACGAGTTAAAATCTCTCATTTATGCCACACCACACAAAAAAATCTTCTTAACAAATGATTTAATCTCATATTAAGTCTTAAAATCATGATTTTTGTAAAACAAGTAAAACATTGTAACATTTGTAAAACATTTGTAAATTGGGTTGAGAAAATGCCACTTGTTTCCAATGCCGTTTTACTTGTTTCAGGATGAGGTAAGGTTTCTATCAGAACAAATTGATTTCCACTGGAAACAAGAGAAATTGTCCTGCCCCATTGGCAGATTTATTTCACTTATTTTAAGAAAAATAAGAGTCAAAAATGGATTAAATGGCCTCTTCAGATAGATATTTTTTGCCTCCCCTGTTGTTGAGACTGTTGTTAAATACACTCTCTAATGCAGCCAAGAGTTTATAAAGTTGTTGTGGTGTTACTTGAAGTTCAATCTAGAATCATATAGGTGAAGTAGGCATAAATGATGCTTGATAATATGAGATCTGTATTGGAAGGACATTTTTTGTATGACAGCCATTGAACTGAGGGTTGATTTTACCGTGGGTAAGGTAGGGTCACCCATTGCTTCCCTGTTAGCAGTGACCTGGACCAGACAGGTCCTTCTATAAAGAGACCTCTGCTTTCCTTTGAGATTTGTCTGTCTCACTATGATCAATAAGCCAATCTCAGTCTCCTGGCGAGGTCAGAGTGTGTGTGTGTGTGTAACCCTATAGCCTAGATAGAGGCTACCAACAGGGAGAAATGCTCTTGTCTGACCTCCAACATGCATCGCTTTCATTTTTTTCTCTCTTGGCTCTATAGGTAAGTCATGTAAGTCTCCATTTGTCTTCTTTGATCTTTTTCTTCTATCCCCACCATCCTTTCATCCTCTCATCTTTTCACCTGTCTTCATCCATCACTCTCTCCGTTTGTCTATCACTCCAACGAGTTCACAGCGAGTAATAAATTGGTTTGCACTCTGGGAAGTGTATCTTCACATTCACTACTGATTACTGTCAGTGTATCTGTCATCTTCAGTGTATGTCACACTGATCGATGGAGTATGTGTGTGTGTGTGTGTGTGTGTGTGTGTATGTGTGTGGATATGAGTGGAGCCACCAGGCTGATTTGTGGTTGTGGGATATGAGAAGGTCAGGTCTGCTTAGGCCTGATCAATGACTATAGAGCCTAACTGTCTATTCCTTTATTACCCTATAACACATAAACACACACACACACTCCATCAGTGTCAGATAAATCGAAGCTCAGCAGTCACATGCTTAATGGGGAGAGAAGATCTGAAAATGACAGGTCACCTCTGTCGCATCTGCAAACCTTAGGGACTGTGGTTTTTGTGTGTGTGTGTGTGTGTGTGTGTGTGTGTGTGTGTGTGCGTGCAATGATCTAAGCAGGAGATTACAAACACACACCACTGGTTTCCATACTGAGATCAAAGGTCTAATAAGGCTCATGTGCAGACTGGCATTATAATATAGCTGCTGCTGTCCAGTTCCATCCCTGTCCAGTTGACTGGGAAGCTGTGATTTAGAGGCAACACCTGCTTCTAGTGTGTGTGCGTGTGTATATTTGTCCGCATGTGATGTGTGTCTGCACATGGGCATGTACATTTTAATTCATGCATCTCATCTCGATCAAAGTTCACCAATCAGACGCTTAATAGGGAGAGGACAACTGGAAATGACAGGTCACCTCTGTCGCATCTGCAAACCTTAGGGATTGTGTTCTTTTTTGGCTGTATGTGTCTGTTTGTGTATTTGTGTGTGTGTGTGTGTGTGTGTGTGTGCTGAGACTGCAGCCGGCTGTGAAAAGCCTTATAATTAATAGACTCATTACCTTCCAATCTCCCCCTGCCCTTCCCTTTCTGTTGTCTCGCTCTCCAGGGGGAAGCTTTGTGATTCCTGTCTGGGCTGAAGGATCACATCCCCAGGAGAGACACCCTGAGGTGCCCCTGTCCTCACCAGCTGGGCCACCGACCTAGGGTAGAACCAGGTGTGGACTGGATTAGGCTGAGAAGGGCTGAGGAGGTTGGAAGGTGGGGGGGTTAGGGGGGTAGAGGTGGTATTATTAGAGCCATTGATGTAGTGGTAAATAAAAAGGTGAGTATTCTGTGACCTCCAGTTGATGATCATCACAAGGCAAACAACCACCAACAGAAAGAAAAAACATTTAGAAAAGCAAGACTCTATCTGCATGCACACTATGAATTTAGGTCATAAAGATTTATGCCAGCCCTGAAAAAAGTGGGTAAACTCTATTATGTAAATAAAACGGTGCATAAACTGATTCGAGGTGGATTCACCCTGAACTACATCCACTAGGGAGGATTAAGTAGCACTGCAAAATTAATTTAGTCTCATTAAGTTTTAAAATCTTATTTTCCTTAAAATGAATGGAAAAAAATCAATGGGGTGAGATGATTTCCAACTGTTTCCACTGCAGTTTTTTATATATATATATATATATATTTATGGGGTATGGGGGGCCAAACAGGAAATATTTATCGAGCTTTGATGTATATAAAATGAACTTTGATATATTTATATCAGACTTTGAGTTTTGATCAGGCACTGAACTGGCCAGCTATTCAGCACCACAGTGAACGATCTGAAAGTGAAATTATCTTTTGACAGTAAAGTTAATGGCTGAAAGTTCAAGGGAAATTAGATATATTATATTATGAATTTATTGGCTACCTTGAACATTGTGTTTTGATCAGGCATTGATCTAGCCATCTTTTCAACACCAACGTGACGGATGCGTCCAAAAGATAATTTAACT
>CABFOQ010049213.1:0-35201 GCA_900660455.1 Gephyroberyx darwinii | reverse complement strand
AGTTTAGCACCAAACTGCCAAAACAGAGCAAGTGAAGCCACAGTGACCAGATGTCGACTTTCACATATGGAACAAAACATTTATAATAGATAGATAGATAGATAGATAGATAGACAGATATATGATAGATAGATAGATAGATAGATAGATATATGATAGATAGATAGATAGATAGATAGATAGATAGATAGACAGCTATATGATAGATAGATAGATAGATAGATAGATAGACAGCTATATGATAGATAGATAGATAGATAGATAGATAGATAGATAGATAGATAGATAGATAGATAGATATATGATAGATAGATAGATAGATAGATAGATAGATAGATAGACAGATATATGATAGATAGATAGATAGATAGATAGATAGATAGACAGATATATGATAGATAGATAGATAGATAGATAGATAGATATATGATAGATAGATAGATAGATAGATAGATAGATAGATAGATAGACAGCTATATGATAGATAGATAGATAGATAGATAGATATATGATAGATAGATAGATAGATAGATAGATAGATAGATAGATAGATAGATAGATAGATAGATAGATAGATAGACAGATATATGATAGATAGATA
Organism: Gephyroberyx darwinii; assembly: GCA_900660455.1. Lineage (NCBI taxonomy): Eukaryota > Metazoa > Chordata > Actinopteri > Trachichthyiformes > Trachichthyidae > Gephyroberyx > Gephyroberyx darwinii. The sequence goes on along the minus strand of CABFOQ010049213.1, from coordinate 34,600 downwards.
GATAGATAGATAGATAATAGATAGATAGACAGATAGATGATAGATAGATAGATAGATAGATAGATATATGATAGATAGATAGATAGATAGATAGATAGATAGATAGACAGATATATAGATAGATAGATAGATAGATATATGATAGATAGATAGATAGATAGATAGATAGATAGATAGATAGATAGATAGACAGATATATGATAGATAGATAGATAGATAGACAGCTATATGATAGATAGATAGATAGATAGATAGATAGATAGATAGATAGACAGGCCTCTGTGATTAGTTACTATACCTCCATCTGTAGTTTTAGGAGCTCACTCTGCCTCTCCTTCTCCTGGTCCCTGAGCCTCTTCTTCATCTCCTCCAGGTTAAGATCCTTTCTCTCCAGCAGCTTCTTCACCTCTGCATCTTTAGCTTCCACTGTCAAGAAAAAAAACAACACCAGCCAAATGATAAATCTTTGGTTGTTTTCTGTTCCACCAGCATTTGGCAGGTAAAACCGTTTTGTTCAACCCTTCTTTTATGTCTCTACAAATCTAGTGGGTTGGTAAAACTGTAAATGTGGCAAATAAAGTTTGGATTTCACTACTCAGTTGCTGGTGAAACAAAGATTGAGTTTCCTGCCAATGAGCCAAACATCAGAAAGCAAACCTTACATACAATATATGGGTTATAAAGTTGTTTTTTCAAACACCAATAATATCAACAATTTGTCATTTGAGGTGCTTTGATAGAGTGGAGGTGCTTTATCATGGCTGTTCTGTGACTGAGGGCTTACACTGACTGAGGGCTTCCTTGCAGGCATCCTCCACCTCACTTCTGCACTGCTGTCTCACAGTCTCCAGCTCCCTCTTGTGTCTCTCTTCCTCTGCTCTCATCTCAGTACCCAGCCTCTGCACCTCGGCGCATCGGTCCTGACAACACAGCCTTAGCCTGTAAGTACTGTACAGATTATTGGAAGATTTGGAAATGCACGAAAAGCTTCAAAATGTTGGATTCTTATAATGAGAATTCATGATTTCTCCTAGTTTATGGGAATGTTTTCATGGAGGAAATCAACGGAGCATGTTGATTCTGAAATGAAGATGGTACAACAATATATTAACAGTGCTTCTTGCATACATAGTCCTTTCTGCTGCTGACATCTTTGATCCATCCTGTGGGAAACGGTTGGTGAGAGCAGCTCAATGAAGCTATAACACAGTAATAAAGTAGAGCTGAAACTACACACACCGAAGTGTCTGCAGAATAAGATACACAACATAACTCATGCATCACATCTATACATGCAGCGGCGTAGTTACAGTAGGGTTATAGTTACCCCGTTATAGTTATCTATGTACTCTAACCCTCCTGTTGACCTTCAACAAGAGGAACTGTCTGTGCACCCAGCAGCTTTAGCATGATAAAACCATCCTTTGCTAAAATGTATACTTATGCTCACATTTTATTGCATTTATTACCTCAAACCATCGTAAGCACAGTAACATTATTTTCCCTAACAGAAACACACCATATCATCAGCCTCTAATCAACAAAAGGATATGACACCAACATAAATTTGTACTGTATTTCTGTGAGGTGGATGTTTTTGGGCAGCTGTATTATGTTTTAGAAACATACCCATGGGTATGAATGCCACCATATTCTATTAACCTCAGTCTGCTGATTTCAATCTATTGCTGGATACAACTAATTGAATGATCTTTAAGCAAGATGGATGAAGGATTATTTAACTGTTGACTCCTGCTTCAGTCCTCACCTCTGCTGTTCTCTCGTTCTGCCGTTTCAGCTCCGCCACATCGGTCTTCAGCTTCTCATTCTCCACTAAAATATAAACATAATCCCGGAGGAGTCACAAGATAAACACGAGGTTAACAAGGATCTTTACACAGAATCTCCTCTGTAGTTTCATGTAGCGGTGGTGCTTGTGGTACTTTTAGTCTTGGCTATGATTCTAGTGCAGGCTGCAGAGCTAACATGTTTTAGGATATTATTTCATAATAAACACATTCAAGCTAAACATTGGGACTACATGTATTTGTTTCTGGCCAAATGCTGTAGCGGGGTCAGGTAACCAGCAGTAGTTTTACCTTTCTCACTGTGGTGCTACACTACTGCTAAACTAGCACTGAGGATACGCCCTGTAGATAACCTTACTTCCCGTGAAAGACCAGTGCGAGTAAGGAATTTTAATTCTGTTTCCAAGGGGTTATTAGAAATCTGACCTAACACTGACGTAGGCCATTTACCTCTGAGGTTAAACTGCTCCTGGAGAGTCTGCTGGAGTGTGTTCACTGTGACTAGCATGCCGTCTCTCTCTGCAACACAGTCCAGAGGTGCATCAAATAGTACCTGCTACTTTTCATGGTTTGTTTGAGTCCTTTTTGCCATATAGAACAGTACAATGTGTGTAAGAAAGTTTACACAATCACTGGGAAATATTTGGCATTCCTTTCTGCGGTTGACAACTTACCTGACACTATCTAAATGTGGTAAACTCCAACCATCTGATTCAAACACAAACACTGATAATTATTTACAAATAATATTTGACCTAGGTCTGACACAATCCAACCATCAACATCCCGTCATCGTTGCTGCTATGAATTCCATCTGACTTACTAACACAGTTAAATGACAGGATTATACAAAGCATTTTGAAAATACTGAACCTTTAAATGCACCGGGTTCATCCACTATTAAAACGCAGAATTTTAGATGAATTCTTGTCGCCAGCACACAGGCATTAATTCACTTAACCCTGAGTAATGGTAAAGTCCCTAATGCCTGCCACCTAAACTGGTATCAACTACATTGGAGTAATGATGACTTAGTAAATATTGTTACTCAATGTAATGTTAGACATAGCTCACCAAACTATCATCAGGGGGAACATTGGTCCTGAGTGCTCCCCCTGACGATTTTTCAGATATGTCTTCCAAATACAATTCTGGGTATCTTTATATTACACATTAGCTTTCACTTATAATTATTAAAACAACAAGATTAAATTTGGTTTGGTTTAAAAACTGTGATTTAGCAGGATTTAACCTCCTGAATCCTAAACATAATTGAGTGTGACATTGTGAGCCAATGATCCTGCCATGAGCACTGTAATTTGATCAAATCACCAGGAGAGGGAGACATACACTAAACAAACTATTTTAGCAGCGTCTAATTTACAGAACAGCAACTATTATGACTATGAAAAATAAAGTGTACATATTTGCTGTTGTGTAACGTTACACAAGAAAAGGACAGATTGGTTAGGGAGTTATTAATCAGGAAACTCACCCTCAATCAAACATTTCTCTTTGGTCCAGTAGAATTTCAGCTCTCTGTTGGCATCATCCAGCATGACCTCCAAAATGTTGTTCTTGCCATTAATGTCTGTAATTTTCTGTTTGATAAAAATAAAGACTAGCAGGAACAGGACCCCCGATAACTATGATTCAGATGTGACTAGATACTCTTAAAACTCTTTGTCGTTTTATAAAGTGCTGGTCGTGTGGCTAACCTAAGAGTTGGCAGTCAGTTAACAGTCACTTCGCTAGCTTACCTAACGTAACGTTACCTGTTCTAGTCCAGCGAAGGTTTCCATACATTTGTCAAGATTAACACAGGTTAACTTCATCATCTCTGCTCGTCCTCGGTCCAGGAAAGAGCAAACGACTAGTTTAATATACCAAAAGAAATTGATTGAATTGCTTCAGTTTCAGTAAACGTTTTATTAGCCAAATTCAAAGAGTAGCTGTTAGAAGAGTACTTTAGTCTTCTGCTGCACGCGCAAAACAGAAATCATCTCGAGCTTTTCTGTCTACTGTGCAACCACGGGAGAGTTGTGGAAAAAACACTGGCTAGCTAAGCTACTACCAATAATACAGACCAAGGGACAAAATATGAACATTGTTTATTTGTAACTAACAATTTTGAACAATTGCAATACAATGACTGTACAAATTCAACAATAATGACAACCACCCGCCCCCAAGTTAAAGGTTTATTTACAGTTCATGCAGTTAAAAGCTATTACAGTCTATGTACACAAAACAACTTGGACATTCACTCAACTACCATACCCATTCTCCAGCTTACTGAAAAGTCCAGAAATATTTTGTTGTCAGCTCTGAGAACTTTTCCATCGAGAACATGAATGTAAAGAAGGCAGTGTGAAATGGCACCTAGTAAGAGAAAGCTTCTTATGCTACAGTTGATCCTCTTACGTGTCACAAGTGCTTTGTTTGACTGCAGAAAGACAGGTTTTGCCAACCAGCTTCTAAATGACCCTCAAGGGCTGAGTATAGAAAGGAAATACCTATTGTGCTACCAATTGTCAATACAGTTTTTAAAGCATAAAAGGGAATGGAAAGACGAAAAGCTTCAAAATGTTATGTAAGAAAACCTTTTCCTTTTTGTTGATGGGCATTTTCATAGAGGACATCAAATATACAACCTGATTTTATTAAGCACTTGGTATGTACAAATGTTATATATAACTAACATGACAATAACATGAAGTTATTTATTATATGATTAAATGTACCCTCATTAAACAAAGACAGTTATCTAAGTCGTGTTTTAGAGCTGGTTTTGGATTTAAAGTATCAGAATACTAGCATCAAATGATTCTGGCAACACCCAACCCCACCTGGCATTACTTCCCTTTTGAACACTTCCTTCGTGGCACAGCCTCAGTAAAACACACCCTCATATGCTCTTTTCCGATCATACCAAACACCCAAACAATGACTTAGTAGTCCCATTAGAGGATGCAGTGGAGGTTAAAGGAGGTAGAGGTGATGGCAGGACAAGCACAGATTGCCCCCCACTATTTTAGGAGGACTGACAATGAACACTCAACGCTGGGACGCTTACTAGTCAATCTCAAAGATTGTTCAATAATCCCAACTATCTACCATGCACCATTGATCTATGGTGTGATATCTCCCAAAAGGTCAGGGGTCAGGTAACCATCTGGTGTGGGCATGGCCTTCCGCATTATTAGTTGGGGGGCAGGTGGTGGGTTTGGTGTGAGTAGGAGGCCGTTCTGCCTGTCCACACCTACCACGGTGTAGACAGGAGCAGGGGGAAGTGGGGACATGGGGGTCACACCTGATTCAAGGTAAGGTCTCTGGTAGTCCCCAAAGGCTTGGGATGGCACAGAACTCAAGTCTTCACTATGGTAAGGTTCACTAATGTCCCCTGTGGACAATCTTGGACTCATCTTCCCTGCGTCCAGCTCTGAGGTGTACCCCCCACGATCTGCGTTCACTACCAGTAGCTGAAACTCTTTCTTTGCATTTTCTTTCTCCTTTTCCACCATATTTTCTTCCTCTGTATCTTTACTAGTGGTCTTCTCCACCTCGGTCTGTTCCTCAGGTGTCAGCAGCACCTCTCCAGATGGTCTCACCTCACTCACTTGGGTGTATAGGTCCTCTCTGCCAGGGACTACAAAGGAGGACTCTTCAGTGGTGGGGCTGTGGATGGGAGAGCTGGGCTCTGAGGTAACTGGACCGGAGGGTCCCTGGCTGGGGCTATGGTTGGGGAGGAGTGGGTGGAAAGGTGATGCTTCTGGATCACTGGGGAGATCTGGGTCACAGCAGCTGGCACGGCCTGAGTCATCATCTCTGAAGGCAATGGAGAGGGGTGAGCAGTTGGAGGACAGGGAGCGGTCCATGAGACAGTCAGTATCCAGGTCAGTCAATCTGTCAGTGGGCTCCTCAATGTCCAAATCAATGAATTCCACCCAGGGGTCGTCGTTGTATAGCTCTGGCCTCAAATCAGGGTGGCCACCCAGGATAGACGTCAACTCCGCCAGCTTGCCTTTCTGTAAGATAAAAAAAAAACAGTTGATGGACCCAAAATGATTAAACAAATATTTAATCTGTTTGAAAAAATCTTATTTCTGGTAAACAAAAAGGTTTGTGTGCAAACAACCGCAGCAGAGGTGCATCTATCACCTTTTGGAATGATACAATAAAGGATCAGTTTTTAAAAGGTTTTTTTAAAGGTTTTATTATACTTTATTTATTTTGTATTTCTTATGTAGTTACAGCTATAGTGTAACTCTATAATAGCTACACAACACGAGTCCAATACGTAGGCTCTGATATTCGTATTCCTTGTTTCTACCTATATAGAAACCTGGCTTGGATTTTAGAAGAAAAGGGGGCGGGTGACTACTATGAGAACATTCAACTGAACATCTGTGGTTGTGTTCAGTTGAATTAGTTTATTAGTTTAGTTGAGACTCAACAGTAAATTACAGTACCACAACCACCCCCTCTAAACAGTTACACAGTAATATAGGGAGAAATACCTTGAGTAGTTCAGAGTCTATTCCTCTTATTTTAGGTCCAGGAACAGGAGGCAAAAGAATAACCATCAACCTTATGGAAGCACAGTGGGAACACGTTTAGACAGACATTACAAAATCATACATATAGATGAAGTGAAGAACTACTATGAACTGAATATTTCTAAGATAGACATTGGAATGGCTTTAATATAATATTTCTTTCTTAAGGACAAGTAGCAGGGATCATACACATTATTCACTTGAAATAACATACCTATTCAGACCTCAGTGTATAAACACTCCAGATATATTGCTCACTGTCTAACACCTTTGAATAAAGGTTAATAATCACTAATAGAGGCACACAGGCAAGTAATCAGCTGCATGAGTCCAAACATTTAAAGACTTTAAATGGTCTAAATCTTTCTTCCATATGTTTCAAAACCTTCCAGACCTGTACAGAAACACTACAGGTGTTATAAAAGAAGTGAGCTTCTTACTTCTGTTGCTGGGAGACAATCACCAGCATCAGCATGCCCACTAAACACAAGGCTGCAAAGATGAGCAAGATTGCAACAGGGACTCTAGACACTGTGGATAGAAATGCACACAAACATACATACAATTAATATAATGCATCATAAAAACGTACTGAAAAACATCGCAAACTTGAAACGGCAGACACTGACTACGTTTACATGCACTGTCTTTAACCCAGTTGATCAAGTAACCTGGTTTCTCTTACGTTAACGCCACTGAGTATTTACCTTTAGAGGGGATGTGGATGAATATGGAGTCGCTGAAGTCTCCAAAGTGTTTGAAAGCCAGCATCTTGCACCTTACCCTGACCTCATGATCTACGTTAGTTTGAAGCCCATAAAGTGAACCCTGTGTACTTTTCTGAAGGTCGACCTGCGAGGTAGCAAACAGAGTTCAAATATCAGTCTCTGAAATCCTCAAGCTCAGACATTCATTTAAAAAGAAATGAAAGCCTGGTCATTCAAAACCCAAACATGGGAATTGAAACATTTCTTCATTCTTGTGTTTGTTAATACATTTGTACAAGAATTTGAACAAATGCATAAAAAAATAGCAATATGAATAAATAAACAAACCTGACACCTGTAGCTGCCCTAAGAAATGCTTGTCTTTACCTTCACCATGATAAATGTTTTTCTCTAAACAAAAGTAACTTTAAAGCTGTAATAGAGTCTCAGTATGTCTTAGAGTCTTAAAATTGTCTTCAAACGTTGTACTGTAATAAACTGATGTACTGAATAAAGCATGTTTTAAATGATTTTGAAGTGTACTAAAATTCAAATACTTGTGATTTGTGACGTTATAATAGATTTTAAATACCATAAATAATAGAATAATTTAATTGAAGTTCTATTCTAGTACACTTAGTATGAATGTGTTATTTTGGTATTATTTAAGTATAATGTATTTTTTGTCATGTTGCACAAAATATCCTTTAAGATACTTTTCAAAAGAATTTCATATTACAACATGAAAATGTCTTTTGTAAAAACTACATTCATGACAGTTTCCATAAGAATTCTTTAAAGGCATAGTCCTACATTTTGACAAAAAATCTTTATTTGAACATTAAATATTATTTTACACTGCATAGGAGATCCCACGGCAATAACCATCTGGCTCATGGATAGCTGTAACTCATTTTAACTTGTAGCTATTATGTTACCCTTGATCTCAATGCTTCCAGCTTTGTTTTAAGTTATTTACCAACTCACGTACTTACAATTTTAGACAACCTCCCTTTTTAAAACACAATTTACCAGCATAGGAAATGGGAATCAGAATTTAAACAAATACACAAACAAACAAACACCCACCGCTTTCCACAGGGCTGAGCTGACCTCACGGTACTGGACCTCGTACTGCAGCGTCATCCACCCCATCTCCACGTCTGCAGACTGCGGTGGCTCCCAACTCACCAGAATATCAAAGTAATTCCCAGTCAGACTCACATTCAGCAGGGTCCAGTTAAGCCCAACTGGGGGATCAGGTCGCACTGAGGAAGGTGTTATTTGACAATGTTAGTATAAATTCATCATTCACAATCCACAAGGACTTTTTTAGGCAATACATCAGAACTAGATACACACAGATATTTACTGGATTCAAATAATAAAGTTTAAGATAATAAATGGACTCCCCAAGATGGTGAGAAATTAACACCGATTTTTATTGTGGATGCTAAGCTAGTCTACTCTATTACCCATTTTGGATGATAGCCAACTATAGTTCGGAGGGGCTATTCTGTTTTAAAAATCTGGGATTTGGGATTCACAGCTACTGTGGTCTGTAGACCAAAAAAGTAGTGTCTTGCTCTGCTCACCAATTTCTTCGACGTAGAAGAAATCCTCATCATAGAGGATGGCTTGATCCTTTGAGCGGAGCTGGACACTATAATATGTCCAGATGGACGTGTGGTTCTCACTGAAGAAGCACTCGTCTACCCTGTCAGTGCTATAGTGGGGACACTCACTCCACTCTTTAGGAGAGACATGGGTGGGTCTGCAAGGGTGGGAAAGAAAACATGGGGTCTAAAACACTGCATGTGGAAAAGGAAGGTGTTTGTCACTATGTATTGCCAAATGTATCACACATTTGAAAACATTTGAAACGAATTGTTGATTGTTGAGTATATGATGAAGCAGAAACACTGCTCTGCAGTCAGTTGCAATTGTTAAAATTAATATTTCACAAGACTTCAAGACTGGCCTGGACCTGTAAGCTTTGCCTTGTCAACACAGAAAGGGTGCAGCTGTGCCCATACTCGATAATGCTTAGACACAACAATGCACACATTTGTGCAAGAATAGCAGCGCACCTGCTTAACCTTGGTTGGCAGGGGTTGAGTAAAAAAGAAAGCTTAAAACCCAAATGGGTTACGAGGAGGTTTCAAATTGGCTTTGAAAACATAAATGTTTAATACTCTTCCTCTTATCACAACGAGGGCTTTTGGGAACCAACAATTCAACTGTTGGCAAACAAGGACAAGGCTGTTTCTCATCTGCAACCATTGATTTTCTATCTGATCTAATCTCTCTTTTCGTTTCCCTCACTTCTTATTTATGTAGAACAAGCGGAGATCGCCTGGTTCCGAGAGGTTCTGGAATGTCCCAACATTCCATCTGCAGTGGAAACTCTGCATGTTGGCAGAGACGCAGCCTGTGAGGTGGGGACGTTTCTGGGGGAGGACTGTCAGGGGAGAGAGAGACAGACACACAGATAGACAGAGAAATTACTTTAAAAAAACATTTTCTATTGTGATACCCTAAAGGTCTGCTCTGCTTATTTATGTGTTGCAACTTGTATAAATCAAAACTGCCTCCAAGGGTGGACGAGGGAATAATCAGTGAAACCTAACCCCTGGTAGTAGCGTGGCCGCAGGGCAGACAGCTGCATATTCCTGGAATTCTCTTTACTCGTCTTCAACATGTTTGCAACCATGGCTTTCGTGGAAACGGTTTAATCGGTCCTCAGAAATGCTCTTGCACATTGGGATCCTGCTCCACTGACTGAACTCAAACCATGTGTGCACTACACACATTTTTTTCGAAACTGCTCTTCCAGAGAGAAAATCACAGGGTTAAGCAATGCAACTGAGACTATTTTCTCTAAGTGCAAAAAGACACCTGCAATAATGTACATGTATCTCAATTTAATTAGCTCCTGCAGGCAAAGAGGGAAGCTGAACAAACCATAAATTATCATTCCTATCTTGTTTTTGACAGCAATATCTGTTCATTGTTTAGCCTATTATCTCACCAGCAGGGCACCACCATGCTACTACCCAAGCAAAGAGCTAAGGGAGCCTTTTTTACATGCTCTTAAGTAAACTGCTGATCGTTCACAATTCCCAGGAAGCTTTCTCATTAGTTATCATCCATCTCCCGCAACGCTCTACTGGGGGAAGGAACTGTCAGATAGCCACATCGATAGTTTGAAGAGAAACAACAACACAACCCCAGGCTGGCTGAGTACCAAGAAGCGGGAGGACAAGATGGCTCCTTCACAGCTGTGAGGCGGTGCTTACAGGAGATGATGAATACCTCTGGTCTACTTAGCGGCTCTTCAGGCAGGGGGGGGGGGCAAAAGGTTAAAAATAACCTGTTTACCAGATACCTGACTGCTCCTTGGAACCACACTAAAGTCAGGATTAAGAGAAAAATCAATTTGACACCCAGCTATGCTGAGGGGTTTTGTGGCTCATCATGACAAATGAGGAGTCAGGACGTGTGTGTGTGTGTGTGTGTGTGTGTGAGAGAGAAAACAAATGAGCGAGAGAGAAAAGAGAGAACGTTCAGTCACATCTTCATGCTTCATTTTGGCATGTTAAAACCAACATTTTTGCAATGTGGCTTTACATTGTGCACATCGAGTCCTATCCAGAAGCAGGGGAGGCCAACTGAACTGATAGGCTTCGTTTTGTGAAAGTGCTTGTATGTAAAAGTAAGTGCTGCGGTGTTTGCTTAGTGTCTGCCAAGCCGAGTTCATTTCTGGAGTAAGTAAACATGTGTGAGGCACAGATCAAGGGCTTTGTGAACACAGCCGTCAGGGCCACGAAAACAATTTTCACGATGGAAATATCAATTTGTAATGTGTATGCATTCTCTTTACAAGACTTTACAAGGTAAACGGCCACAACCTCACAAGGTAAACATGTTTACGGCATGTTTTGTCCCTGAGCACTATCAACGCAGTCTATTTTAGGATAAAACAAAACATCCTCATTCACTCTGTTTTGATTAGCCCATTTCCAAGGGAGCAGGAAATGGCTGCTAGGACTATTTCCTTTAAAGGACTAATACACACCCTTTATACTAGCACCAGTAAATCACAATGTCAAGTAGAATATGGCTTGTTGTCGTCGTTTTTGTTTAGACAGCCTCTTAATGTTAATTAGTTTCTTTATTCACATGGTAGGACTCAATCATCAATCAGTGCACTCTCAGGGGGGAAAGCCTCATCCTGTACATTTAGAAAAGCCATTTCCTTCCTTGGCCGAAAGCCAGACCGCTCACATCCGTGATTTCAGTTCTGAACCTCTGCTGCCCTAACAGTAAGTAGCCTGATGGGCAAAATTAGGTTAAATAAAGGTTATGCATGTGCAGGAGAAAAAACACGATCTCTCTAGTCAAGAAGCACAACCACATTAAGACCAATGTGCAGATTCCTAGGTGATATAAACCACTTAAAATCAGTAGTGCGCTAAAATACTGTGGTTATTATGGATATGGAAGTTGTGTAGGGATGCGTCTTCGGCTGCTCTGAAAGCATCAACATTCATTCAGGGGAACATAAAGTGCCCAATTAATGAAGCATTCAAAATGATTGCTGTTAAGATTACTCTCTCTGGATGTGTAAGTTGGCAAACTTGCTTCCTGTTGAACAATTCCCTAGATCAGTAACTATAGTTGGCTGGTGGGCCATGGATTCTAGGAAAACCACTTCTATGAACACTTTGGCACAGACTGGTGGACTCCCGCTCCCAGAGTTTTGATGCACAGTGAAGAAATGCTTGTCAGAACAGAGCAGCTTTGTTTACTCCACATAAAACTGAGACAAAAACAGGATAATCCACGTCGCTGGAGAAGAGAGGTAGACCCACCCTCAGTATACGTACTATGTTATTATGTTATGTAATAAGACAAGGCGAAGGATGTTAGTATGTGACCTCATGGTGAAAGCGTGGAGCTGCTGCACGTCTGGGAATAAAACACAGTTCATGTATGCAAATATACAGTGTGCCTAATGCCACTGAGAGGCTGTTTGGTGAAAAGGGGGCCTCTAAACGACTGAACAGCTTCCCATTGTTCGCCGGGGCTCTGGTGGAGTGCCCTCACTGCTCTCCAGAATTCCTGGGAAGCCACTTCACTAGAAGTCCACTGGCTGCTCTCTGGGCTCTCTGCATAGTGCTTTGCTGTTGTGCAAGTTTTTGTTTTAATGGCTTCGACTGCACAGTTACTATGCGACTATGAAAATGTGATGCTATTCTATGTAGAAATTTCCCATACGTGGCCCATAAAAAGTAGAAATCGCCCAATAATGAGTTCCATCTGGTGTTGCATAAGTCGAATAAATGTACTTTTCAAGAGAACTGTCAAAGAACGCAGCATCATTGACAAACATAAAAGTTGTAAACAACATGCCACAATATGTACGTTATGTAATACAAGTAATATTACACCACATAGCCAAACCTGTGTCAAGGATTCAAATTCTGCAAATGTTTATTTTTTAATGTTTAAAATCAAGGATAGCAACCTGATAAATCCTTCAGGCTTCTTTCCTCCCCCTTTCCTTTTTCTCACTTCATATTTCTGTATGCATTTATGAATGTGCATATAAATAAATAAAGCCAATAGTTATAGGTATCAGTGTAGGAAGAGAGACTATTTGATATAACAGAATAACTACAATACAGATATAACACAATTTATACATCACAAATCATAGTTAATAAATCTCATGTACCTTGCTCAGGCGCCAGTTCCAGCGCTGAAACAGTCAACAAATGGAGGAGGAAGAGGAGCACGGTGAGGGAAGTATCCATGGTGTTCAATTCTGGAGGGAACATGTGGTGAATGTTACTTGCTCAATGCAGTCAACACAACTGAACCACACAGCCCATGGCCCAGCCCACTACCACCATTAAATAGGGAAGCTCTGACCACTCCTTAACTCTCCTATAAAAAAGTCTATGGTATTGTAACATGCTTTGGATAAAAGCAGCTGCCAAATGGCATGTACTATGTAAACTCTCATGTACAGATCCCCAGCGTGCTCGAAGAAGCTTATCTATTAGGCTATTGTGTGTACTCTGTAACTTTTCTAAATATTTTGTTGAATTCTTGAAATTTGGGCTCTTTAGGACAAGAACCTGAGAGATCTTTTTTGCCTTTCTAAACTTTTTTTTCTAAGTAGCCTCAATTCTCTATCACTAGCAGCCAAATTTCCATTTCCATTTAGTTTTCGTGAATACGGTTATAATCTGTAAACAAAAAAGACGCCCCTGTTAAAAAAATAATCTGGATAATATCTAATGTTGTACCATTCACCCTTCAAAGTGATACTTAAATTCTTAAATGCCTTGACTTTTACACTTATATACAAGTGAGTCTGGAATCTGTTAAATCACAGTAGGCTATATCACACTTGCCATAAAAGGCAACAGGGTAAAGAGGTCTAAAGCAGAAGCAGCAAGAGCGTTGAGAACTGTTGGCTTTGTTGATTATTCTCTCAATGACACTTGGGCTATTTAGCCTGCCTGGAGAGCTGTGTTTCAAAAGCTGACAGAGTAAACAGCCCTGTGCTGAACATGACATCCATTCTGAGCCAATAACATTGGGCTCCTGCCAACACTTGTGAAATCCATCCCTCCTACATTCAGGCCCCCTGTAGAAGTGTAGGGTCTCAAATGGGTCAAGATCATTTCCATGCTCTTGCTGCATACCACTCGCAGCAAATTCATTCTTAATTGTTTAAGTAACTCTTGACTATTTTAACAATATTCTAATTAAGACATTTGGGTTTTTTTCTTCTTCATTTTATACATTTAAGAAAAAACAGGACCAAAAAGTCACTAATGCAATCCAGTGGGAGATTGGATATGTGAGAGGCGGGCGGGGGCTGTTGAGGGAAAGAGATTAGGTGCTCGAGGCATCAAAAGTTTGTGATGATACCTTGTAAACAATCATCTAAAGGGCCAGATGCAATGCATGTGATAATTGATACAAAGCACTTGACGCTCTAAATGCCACGTTTCTATGGTGCACTGCAGCCAGGAGATTTGCAGCGTCTGCAGCACTGGCAACTACATTATTTACTATATCATAGTTCTGTCACTTTATCATATTTTCTTTAGAATGACATGAAAGATGTCCACAGGCCTTTTCTACATTCTGCTTCTTATATCTGGATATGAGCTAGTGGACCATCTAGGCTATATAACCTGTTCATATTTTGTCCGTACATCTGAGCAATTGCATGCTACTAGCTAAATTACCTGCTTAGGTTGCAGTAGTTGTATTACCTCTGAAAGCCCTTTTGTCTTAAAATAGGTCAACATGTCTATGTCATTTATTAAATACATAATGTTACTGCCTGTTACGCCTGTTCTGCAGCAGTGCAGTGCAGCTTTTTCCTTCATTAAAGCAGACTGTTCATATGTTTACTTTGTTTATTTTTAGTGGTGACAGTAGTAGTAGTAGCAATAGTAGTAGTAGTAGCAGTGGTAGTAGTAGTAGCAGTGGTAGTAGTAGTATTAGTAGTAGCAGTAGTAGCAGTAGTAGTAGTAGTAGTAGCAATAGTAGTAGTAGTAGCAGTGGTAGTAGTAGTATTAGTAGTAGCAGTAGTAGCAGTGGTAGTAATAGTAGTAGTAGTAGTAGTAGTAGCAATAGTGGTAGCAGTGGTAGTAGTATTAGTAGTAGTAGTGATAGTAGTTGTAGTGGTAGTAGCTGTGGTAGTAGTAGTAGTAGTAAAAGTAGTAGTAGTAGTAGTAGTAGTAGTAGTAGCAGTAGTAGTAGCAGTGGTAGTAGTATTAGTAGTAGTAGTGGTAGTAGTAGTAGTGGTAGTAGCTGTGGTAGTAGTAGTAGTAGTAAAAGTAGTAGTAGTAGTAGTAGTAGTAGTAGTAGCAGTAGTAGTAGCAGTAGCAGTGGTAGTAGTATTAGTAGTAGTAACAGTAGTAGAAGCATCTCCAGTAGTTAGCCTATGAATGCATCATAACAACAAGGTTTCGAAACGTGAGGAGGAGGAGGAGGACAAGGGGTGAGAAAGTTTTTCCTCTCCAGTGAACAAAAACGTCTGTAGCCTCAACATTGTTACCTTCTAATCTGTGTACCACAGCTGGGCCACAAACCAGTTGAAGTTCAATGCCTCTGTTCACTCAGTCTGCTCCCAAGCAACAAACATGTTCCCCATATTATCATGAGGAAAGTCTCATGCTGATAAGACAGCCTAACAGGAGAGGTGTCTGCCATGGACAAAGCTACCACACACCGCTGCAGATGGCACAAGTCTCTGTTTAGATAAAAGGGTGTGGTTGACACAGGGCACACTTGAGGTTGGGGAGAAATGTATAGGAACATGTGTATACGGTGTTTCAGAGCATAGAAGCATTACCAAACACGCAATACACATCATCCACATATTTTTCCATTATGTTTTCTTTGCACTTCTATCATATTGTATTGGTACATATTGTGAACTTTTGATGTTTCTGATGTTTTTTACTCAGAAATGAGTTTGACATGAAATTCTCTTAAGAGATATTATTTGAGCTTGTCATTGTGGTCAAATAAAAGAAATACAGAAAAATAAGCCAGTTTCAAATCTCAAAACTTGATATCACTAAATTAAAAATCACAGCATTTAGCTATATATCATCTCAGGGCCCATGTATGCTATCATGATAATATTGTACTGAGAACTATCGTCATTCCTACTCCTTGGATAGAGAATGGCAGTAACACTGCCATGGTTGAGGAATCAATTCTCACTTGGGTCACTCATACTAAAACTGTATTTTCTCATGGTGGTGATTCATCCAAAGATGATTTGGATAAAAGTGTCCACCAAACCTTTATTTATTTATATGTATTTATTTTTTATAGTCCATTTAGGTGGCTGAGGTATGGAACTGATGAGATGAGAACCATTTACTGCTATGAAAACAGCAGTGTGCATGTTATCACCTCGGAGGAGTCTTTCATAAAAGTCAAACTAATGAGCAAAAATAACTCAACCATTCAATGATCTGCAATTTCCTGAACTGCTGAACTGCATCAGATTTTAATTTGTGGCATAGATGGTACACCTCGTACTTTTGGTTAAGGGGAGGGGTTGGTAGTGACTCATAAATGTAAATGTATGCACACATGGTAGGGCCACGTTTTATAAACACAGTGCAGTCTCATGATACAGTAAACACTATGAACCCGCCACCTACGGACCTGTCAGACTTCACTGTCAAACAGAAGCCCCAATTATGTCTATCTAGGCTATATTGCATTTGGCAACAGTTACTTCACAATATAGTTTAATTACCTGTACGTCTTCAGGTTGCAATAGACTCAAGGTTTTGCTCCACGGTGCAATACGTTGACACACCTGGGATGGGCAAAGTTTTGAAAAGTCTCGGCTACAATACCGCGTATTACCTCTAACAGTTACACAATGCAATACAACTTTCCAAGAAGTTACAATTACACCATTCAAGGCTATCGGTGTGGAGCTGTGTAAACTAACATGAGCATGCAGCAAAACTGTGGAAACTCACCGCTGCAGTAAAGTGAAAACCTGTTTTCCTAGAAACTGGGTTTCCTCGGAAAGGCAACGAACACGAATCCCGCAGAGAGCTCCGCTGACACCGCCTAGCAAGCGGGGTTAGCCAAGAAGCCATACCAGCTGCTAACGCTGTCGAAGAAAACCTGCTCTGACGTCCACCGAGACCCCAGCTGTATACACTACAGCCTCCTTCTCTGCTGGGCGTCCGGAGAGCGGGGCGCCATCTGTCGGCGGGCTCTGGTAGCACCTGAGGAGGCAACAACCTGCAATAAACCGGGGAGATTTCTGGCTTCATCATTTTTATATATATAATACAAAACCACATGAGTGCAAAAACTATTACTGATTAAGAGGTTAACAACAAAAACATTTTTTTAAATTTCATTTGGGATAAAGTCCAAGGAAGCCCACACACCAACAGCTAGGCTACCAACTGTCTGTCTGCAAAAACTGGAATGTGGATGTAAATGCAAACCAAATAAGCCTTTCTGAGTTAATCACAGGAAGTAGTACATGGAGTGTTAACTTTCTTTTGTATGTAATATCTATCACTGCTACATTTTCACTCACACACCTCTCAGAGACAGGCTGCACCTAAGCCACATAAAGAAAAGGGTAATTGAAACATCTGACTTGTACAACCTTGACAATAAAATTAATAAGTAAATTGCACTAGTCAACTAAGCCTCAAAAAGACAAAAGAGTAATAAACTGCTAAAATCTACTATTCAAATTTGAATTTAGTTGAACTACCACTAAGCTACTGCAAAATGTAGTCAAACTGCTAGTTTAGTTACTCCCCAACCCTGTTTTTAGACAGTTATGACATAGCCTATGGAGTCAGATTTCAGCATGTAGCCTCATGCATGTCAGCAATAACTATGTTTAGACCTGCGTTATCAGACGACCCACCCACGGTCCACATACTCTACACATAATACACACACAAGCTTTTAAAACAAGCCACCCGGCATCAACTTGTGTAAACAGAAGTGACTGTGGACATACAGGATTCAAAAGTTACTAAAGAGACACCCTGTTTATGTAGTTTTATGACTCAATGTCAAAAACAAATGCACTTCATGACCTTTCCATGAAAGGTAGTTCTGTGCTGGTACAGCAAGAGCCCAGATATTGCTCATGAAAATTCATTTTCTGGCCTCCTTGTAATCTGCCTGCAACTGCTTTGCTGTGGATTGGGCTGGTGTGCTTGTTTCATTCAACAAGAACATTTTGACTGTATAACCTATAACTAGTTTGCTACTCATGCCACACACTTCAGGCCACTGAATGCACATTTTATATATACAAACTCTCAAAATCTTTACAACAATACTATCGATCAGATGAATTGAAGCACAAATCCATGATATTGTGAACATTGCTGTTAACATCACATCTTCTAATAAAATGTTTGCTATCTGTGTGTGTTTGTGTCTGTGCATGTACAAAATTCAGAAGAGGTTCTAGCACATCCACTGGAGATGTCAACCAGCTCATCACATGGGGGCTTGGAGGCTGGAGCCCCTGCATCAGTGAGGGAAAGGGAAGAAAAGCATAATCACAGACATGTCCCAGTGTTTCTGACACTAGATGGAGCAAATGTCCACGTGTCCCTGGAATAACATGACAAATAAGTACTCTCTTGACGTATTAGTAAATATGCAGCCACTCACAACTGTTTTTGGTCAAGAAGACAGTCTCCATTTGTATCAAACACCTCAAACTGCTGTCAAGTGAGGCTATTTGGCACAACTTTGTCGATGGATGGATGTATGTATGGATACATGTAATTTGTAATATATCCATAAGCTATTTTTGTTCATATATAAAGCACAGATTGATTACATAAATTTCTTTGGCAATGTCTATGACCTCTGAATCTGTCATTTTGATAAAAGGCTATTCAAGGTTATTCATTCGATGTGCGTGTCAACAGGCCTGACAGGCAGTGTAAAACAAATAAAGAACACATAATATAATAATATAAGAATGGTAAATTAAAAATGAGCAAAGCACTGCAGTTGGACAGTGACAGTGACAAGACAGTGCAAGTTATACTTTGCCACTGTTGGTTTTAACTTGATAACGTTATAAATGCAAAAACTATGTGTATTTGGCTTCTTCTGACAATGCATTAGCAAACCTAAAAAACAAACAAAAAACCGTCAGGTAACAACAAGTAACCTAACCTAACATTACAGGTTTAAACAAGTTAAATTAAAAAAGTGACCCTTTTAATTACAATTTAGATTCAACTTTAAGACCCTAAAATCTTGTAATTTTGAAAAAAAAGGACTAAAAATTGTATCAGCTAAATTTATAACTGTTGAACAACCAGGGAGATTTATAGAAAAGTAGCTACCTTTATCAACGTCAGGATCCACATAACTTTCCGGTTCTTCACAAGTGGATAAGTCAGCCTCAGTCCCATTGTGTAAAACTAAATCAGGGTTTTATTTTATTTTATTTTGTTCGTTAGAAATGTGAAATATAAACTCAGTTAGCAAAGCAGATAGTTTGGCAGTTGGACACTTTTAAAAGAGTAGAGTTACCATGGTTACCACAGGGAGAGAACCTTGTGGTGCCCTCTGCTGGTTGTATGGAAAACTATGTGAAAAAATAGAAACAATAGAAACATTTGTACAAAAGTATAACGTGTTTTTTTCCCTTGGGGCTCTAGTAATAAAGGTTAATGGCCCTGACCACACTTTTACAATAATTAATTAATAATTATAACTTTGGTATAAAGATTTGGTTGGTTTGATTTCAATGTCTTCAAGACCTTTGCATAAGGATCTCAGGTTGCACTCTGGTTTATATGGGGTTGAAAGACAGGGATTATAGCCAGGAGCTGGCCCAGACATACAATGACTAATCAGTAATCAGTAAATACACAGTATGTGTATTTGCTCAGTGGTTCAAGTTCTCTGCTGGACTGCGTCTTATTCTTACAGTCACCAGCCCCTACTAACACTTCTCTGCATTATGTAGTCCTGTAAATCCTGAAGGGGTGGAGTACCAGCAACTCTCTTTGCTTAGCCCATTAAGTAATGATTTAGATATTTTGTGATTTGCCTACTGACTGTCATTTTCCTTTGATTATAAAGCAGTCAAGTAACAAGTGCTCCATATCTTTAAAATGCTGAGCTAGCAGAATTGTCTATGTCTTATTTATTTATTTATTTATTTGGGAAAAGCTATCATTTAAGGACAAAATGCATCAGCACATTGTTTAAATATAAACTGAGCAGGTATATTTGATAACAGTGTGTTGGAAATCACAGGCCTGACAGGCAGGCCTTACCACCTATCCCTGGCTTGGTAGGCGGACCATTCAAAGTACGCCCGCTGTTACTCAGGCCTTCCTCTTACCATTTCCAGTGTGACTTCAATGTGTTGGGTAAATCTCTGTGAGTAAGTTTTTCTGTTGGCAACGTTACATTAATGTTGGCTGTAAACACCCATTTGAGTCACTGGTGATTCATTTGCTGTTTAGTTTGAAACCTGTAAACCTGTTTGTTTCTTAGGTGTCTCACTACCTTGAACTAGATGGAAGTTTAAACTGTAGTTTGAAAAATAATTGAGATGCTTATTTTTTTTGATATAGATATGTTGTATTTGCTGTGTTACAGAAAATCATCCATTCATCCATCCCTCTACCCCAGTACATCTGTGTTATCACCCATCACAAATTAAAGAGAGGAAATTATACATTTGGGTTTCTGTGTTTTAATGGACTTACTGGTGCTGAGGCTTTAGGGTACTGGAGTTCTGGAGAACAACCCTTTACAATTACACAGTGCATTGGTGCAAGACTCCACAAGGGACAATTACTTACCACTAGATGGTAGCCACAACTAACATTATTTTGTAATTCCTCAATAATAGGCATATAATACCTCCTTTTGTATAACTTTGGATCATACCTCAATGAACAGTGAGAAACAAACAGTAATCAATGCAATAGTTATGATGATTAAAATTATGGCAGAGATGAAAGTGTTTCTGAAAAAATGATTTCAAAAGGGTCTGGAAAGAGTTGTAGCCACCCTGGAAATAAAACTGTTTTTAGCTATTGTGTTGGAGAATTATGAAGTGCTGGATTTAATCAAACAGGGCCGGGTCAGTGTGTGGTGATGAGAAGGTCCTGATACTAAGACTGAAGATTAAGATTAAAAAAGAATAAAAAATCAAATAATGAACATAAAAGGAAGTTCATCAACCATCAAAGGATTGCTTGATCCAATGTTTTGCTTTGGGATGTGCTTAATATCTATGGAATTGGTCTTAGTACATTTAGAAACACCTAAACACATAAAAGCAATAAAAATATTAGGTTGACTGATTGACTCATTCATTTAAATGGCCATTGCTGCTAGTGTAGAAAATAAGGCCTAGTTAGTGTTATATTAGTTAGTGTTATGTTAATAAGTATCATCACTAATCATGATTCAACACACGCACACTCACAAGATTCATGTATTTATTCTCCTTGTTTTTGTCTGTATTCGTGTCCTTTTGTTGTTGTTGTTTTGTTGTAAACCACTTATGATAAAAGCTCTTTATAAATAAACCCGACTGGATTAACATCTTGTACATTTGCCTGGAAAGGTGACGTGTGGATTAAATGAATAATTGTATGCCAGTAAATACAGAGAGCCGATGTTTCCATTGGTGTTTACTGTGCTATTTCCACATGCTTTTGGTGTTTACACAGTGATGCAGCAGTGGAAGTATTATAACATGAGGCAACTGAGGATTGTATGACCTGTACAAAAATAATGCAGACTCAGCTACCGACTGCCTTATTCAGGAAAAACAATTATTGCCCAACTATACCCTTCGCTGCCACATGTCCTGAAGTTGTCATGACAAAAAGAAAGCAATAGGATTTCATCATGCCTTATGAGCAACGGTATTAAAGTTTTACTGGAAATAAGCTCACACTTTTGCTGGGACTAAACTAGCACAGACTATGAAAGCAGCCCGATTGAAAGCAAAATGAAGTTACTGGCTTTGGATTGAAGTAGTGGAAAAGCAAACAAGGTCTGTATTCATCACACATCACACATCATGACTCATCTCTGTCCATTGTCAGAGGGACAGAAGGATCACACAGAGAATTTCAGCAGGGAGGAAATTCCTGAACTCGGGGTACTATTGAGCAATCTCCTCCCTGGCTGGTTATATCACCCTGGGTTCTACAGCATCAGACCAGATGACAAGGGCTGGCTCTGAGGTGCACATCATGAAGGTAAATGACTCTCTAACTATGGGCTCTGTGTAGTTATTACATTTAAAGTTTAGCTTTGGTTAAAACATTATGCTACAATGTGTTTGTTTTGATGCAATCTGTTGCTGTAACATCCATGGTGATCACTGATGTGAGGCTTTTCTAAAAGGAACAAGGGCTTCATTCATAAAATGTTCCCCAAATATCAAATGCTTAAACTAATTTGTACCGTTATCCAAGGACTGAATGTTATTTATCTCTTTTGTTTTTTCATATTTTTGACATTATTGTTTTAAATGTGGTCCCTGATGATTGTCCACAGGTGGACCTGGCTGTATCTCTGTCCTCTTTGGCACCGCTGCTCGTCTTTCTTCCAGCAATTTGGTTGGTACACAAGCATAACGCATGACCTCAAAGGCTGTCTTTGCATGTTATTGCAGTATTTTGACTTGCATAATGTAACGTAGTGGCATTTACAGAATAGAATAAGCCAATTAAACATATTATATTCTCTTAGGGTCACAGGAACTTTTTTTCCAATGTATTTTTTAGGGACTGTGTCTTTGACCCTTGCTGTCCTTATTAATCTGAATCTGAATTTAAGCTTTTTCTACTGTTGCACTCACTGTAAGTTGTTCTGGATAAGAGTTTCATCGAAATGCTTAAAATATAAATGTTTTTTATCTGTATGTATCTTTTACAGTTGTCAACAGCCTGTGAATTGCAGATGGGGGCCATATGGAGTGTGGTCTGAGTGTGATGGCTGCACCAGAGCACAGGTAGTTAAGAGGGCACACACACACACACACACACACACACACACACACACACACACACAGACACAGACACCGTTATCAAGGTCTTACGATGACCTTGATGACGACAGTGACAACGGTGACCGAGTTGGCGCTGATGTCCCTGTCCCAGATCTGGATGTTCACTCCACTGTTCTTATTCTGTTTATTCTTTGTTCCTTTCATCATCAACATTTAATCTTTCTTTGCTTTGTGTGTTTATCCTAATGATTTTGTTTCTTCTTTAGTGTTATAATATTAGCTGTCAATATCTCCAGATTCACATGTGGTTATTGTTGTGCTTATTTTACTAATTCTGATCCTTAGAGTCATTTCATTTGTTAACTTTTTTTCTTTAGGTGCGCACTCGCCACGTGGAGGTGTATGCCCAATTTCAGGGCACGCCATGCTCAGGAGAAGCCACTCAAATGCAGCCATGTGTCCCGCAAAAAGGATGCCCTCTGGAAACCGGCTGTGGAGAGAGGTTCCGCTGCACCTCAGGTACGTCGCAGTATTTCACAACAGTTTGTGTCCTGTCATGGCCTGGGAGAATACTCGATTCTAAAATAAAGGATATTACATGATGAGGTGTATTTTAAACAATTTGACTGGATACTGCAGAGGCCAAGATCTATAAATTAAAAAAAATATGTTTTATTATTCCTGTTGTAATTTTTATTCTTTGTTGATGTCTATGTCTACCTACCTACCTACCTACCTATCTTATGTGAAACAATATATAGCCTATATTCAGTTGTCAACGTTCCTCAAGAAGAGGAAATTATGAAATTAGCTATGCTATTAGCTAAAAGACATTAGCTATGAATCCATGGACCACATTAAAAAAACTACATAGAACAATAATATATTTACAGCTGAATCTTGAACTCATTAGAAATGGAAGTTAATTCATCTGAAATCTCTACATCAAGTTCATCATCCAATATATTCATAATATAGAGGATCCAGTCTGTTTATGAACCGAGGACTTAAGTTACCTTCTATCATTTACAACCTTTTAAGATTGTTTTTTTTGTTTTTTTTCAAATCTTGGTTATCTCATTTTGGAATGAAATTCTTCATTTAAATGGATGCAGGCCAGTGCATCAGCCATGCGCTAGTGTGCAATGGGGACCAGGACTGTGAGGATGGCCTTGACGAGATAGGTTGCGACCCGCAGAGCAGCCACTACTCATGTGACATGGACAAAACACCGCCCAACTCTGACTTCACTGGCAGAGGGTGAGTACAACTCTCAGCCATCCTGCACACTGAGCTAGTTTGTGCACCCATCAGTCTTTGACTGCAGGAACAATGCCATGTCTAAACTGCTGAGTGGACAAGCCACTAGAGTCACATGTGAGTCTAGGTTGATGTTGATGCAGTATATGTGTGAATTACTACATCCATGAAGGCATCTGATATATTCATGGACAGATGTCATTTTTTCAGATTTCCAGTGAGGTTCTTAACATTTTAAGCTGTGTCATATTATTTAACCATTTTACTTGTCTTATATGATTTGCCATGTTTTTATAAATGTTTATCATTGTCCTTGGTAGCTCAGTTGCCTCAACACAGCCTTAACACTATCAAAGTTAGTTTTTCAACTTCTACTGGGGTTACTGATGTTTGCACTCATGGTACGGGTGCTTTGGATAAAGGTCCGCCAAATGTCATGTGTCATGTGTCATGTTTTACAGGTATGACGTGCTATCAGGAACACTCAGGGCTGGCGTCATTAACACTCTGAGCTTTGGAGGGCAGTGCAGGAAGGTGTTCAGTGGAGACCATAAGATCCATTACAGGCTGCCGCAGAGCATCATCAGATACAACTTTGAGGTAGGTGGTAGGACAGGGAAAGAATACGTCTCAGTAGGGAACTTCATTTATATTACAGAATGCTGAAATAACAATATATTACTGATTAAACATGTAATAAACATATAATAAACATGACACATTGAAGCAATCTTCCCTTACTGAATACGTCTGTGCCACCAAATGCAAAATTTACAAAACTTACCTTGTTTTATTGCAAATACATTTTACAGTAGATTACAATTTGTAACTTTATTTATTCAAAAGTGACTATAGTGGTAAAATGTATGCTGTTAATATTTCATAGTTTTCAATCAGAAAGTGAAATTAACACAACCAGCAGGGCTAGTAGTCACTTTCCCTTCATGTTACTATCTAAGCTTAAATCAAATATATGAAAATGAAAAAAATCGATATTCCAACAATAGTGGCTGTAATACATTCTGATGGCTTCAAAAAGATGGTTGAAATGTGTTGTTTAAAGTCGTTTTATGCCGCAGGTGAAAGTAGACAACGAAGGATCTGATGAATCGTACGACAGCTCCTGGTCCTACATGCAGCACATCCAGTCCAACGCGTTGTTTGGCCATGACCGCCGCACCTTCCACAAAGAGCTTACTGACAATAAGGTGACTCCCCAGCATGACCTACTAAAGGACAACACTGACTTTCGGGGAAATTAGTTAGTCAACTGGCAGAAGATTGGCAGAAAAAAAACAACACCAACACACCAACTCTGGATTAATAAAAGAGATAGTGCTAGTTGCCTACAGGCACTTAAAGCACCGTAATGCTAACCCATTAGCCTGTGCACAGAACAGAGATTTCTACCAGAGATACCAGAGATGATTTTGTTGGCACTCCTATTGTAACATGTACAAGATAAGTTGACCAGTGACCCAATTTCCCCAAACCTCAGTGAATTCCTTTAACCTTTACTCGTCCAGCAAAAATTTGATGAACATGCATGCATGCTCTTGGTCCTCCTTAAAGTCCTCTTCCAGTATCAACTCAAGAAACTTCCTGAATAGAATATCGCCACATAACCTGACCAGGACCCAACAAGAAAAATGGTTCTACTCACCAACTTACATGAAATGACTTCCCAATCTTCTCTTGTCCCATCATCCAGGCTCACAAACTGATAATCCTGAAGAACAGAGTGGAGCTGGCCCAGTTTCAGAACTCAGCTCCCCAGTACCTGACTCTGACTGAAGGCTTCTGGAGGGCCTTGTCCTCCCTGCCGCTCACCTACGACTACTCAGCCTACCGCCGTCTGCTGCAGACATTCGGCACCCACTACCTCTCAGAGGGCTCTCTGGGAGGAGAGTACCAAGCCTTGTTGGAGTTTGACCGGCAGGCTCTCGACTCAACCAGTAAGTACTTCTGGGACAATGTAGTTGACTGTGCTGCCCTGCATGACTAAAAATCTTGCAGTAGCACAGGCATAGGGTTGTGAATCCTTAAGGACGGTTTTAAAGACATGGATGAATGTAATGTACTGATATTTTTAGACAATATTATGGCTTTGTGTCATGCGTTTATCTTAATTGGTTAGTACCAGATTCTTCTATTTTGAAGCTGATTCATTTTAAGAGTGAGTGCATGGTCTAAAATGACATTTTTGGTTCACCTACCAAGCTGACAAGTAAACTGACAAATCAAGCCACCCAAGAATTTCAGGTATAGAAAAATGTAGACATATTAAAGGTAGACAAGCAGTTTTATACCAGTGAATCTCTTAAAATATCATGTTTCATATCTTATTCTTAACATGCCAGATGCAACAACAGAATTCTAGCAAAGAGCAGAGTTGTTACCAATCTGTGTGACCGATCGCCCTCTGAGATTTACACAGCAGGTGCCTGGCAGGTGTTGACTTTGAGTACTTGCAAACATTGAAATGTTGCTTCAAATGGTTCTCGTCTTGTCCATGTGAAGGTACAACAGAAATGGATTACCAGAGGTGTTGGAGAAAGGTGAAACGCCGTTTATTCTGGAAGAAAACCAAAACTGTATGTGAAAAACTGACTAAATCTCTCACAAGCAGCCATGGTGAGTGAAATTGTTCATATTTGAATGTAGTTATTTGAATTCTTTTGAATGTTTAGCTGCAAACCGCATGTATCTTAACGGCTCAATGACAACAAAATTATAAACTGTATAAAATAAAGTTTTGTCACATCTGGAGTTTTGAAGTGAAATTAAATTAGCAGTGACTCTTATCATCTTTCTGCAGGACACACCACAAACCGCATGCCCTTTAAGACCAATGTCATTGGAGGGGACCTGGCCTTCATAAGTGATCTGAAAGTGATGGACGTGGAAAACCCAGAAGCTAACGGAGAGATCTATGACCGCTGGGCCTCCTCTGTCAAAGACTTCCCTGACATCATCAACCAGAAGGTACGCCAGGCGCCACATCCCCCTCACTCGTCATCATGAATTTATTTCCATTCTGTTACAATTTGTTGTGATTTAGTTTCTATCATTAAATTCACTTTAGCGATTGGTTCCTTTGGTTCTTCTGAGGTGAGATGCTTTAATAAACACCTTGTTTTGTATCTTATCTGTTTTGTGCTCTCTATCACAGCTGCGTCCTCTGTATGAGCTGGTGAAGGAAGTACAATGCGCCGGCTTGAGGAAGCTCCATCTAAAAAGAGCCACGGAGGAGTATCTGGCAGAGGAGCACCCTTGTCACTGTCGCCCTTGCCAGAACAACGGCCAGCCTCTCCTGACGGGCACAGAGTGTCGATGCGTCTGCAGGCCTGGCACGTCAGGACAGGCCTGTGAGAATGGGGCAGTCATTGGAGAACAGCCAGGTAAACAACCGACAGGACGGGATTCTTTATCTGCACTCTATTCTAGGCCTGCTATTTCTAGTAGGCTTATAATAGAGCCTATCCTAGTTCTACACTTCCACTTTGAAGAATAAAATTGAAGTTCACCATTCACTATCTCTAAAATGTTTATAGTCTTTAGTATTGCAGAATGAAATTGTTTTACAACTTATAAACTTTTTGTCAACCAAGAGTTTAAGTGGCCTACTATCTTTTAAAAAGTACATTCATACATTCAAGAACATATTTTGTGCTACCTGGTATGTTGTAAGAGTAGGTGTCACTGTGGAGACTATCTCATGGATATTAATGGATATCTTATTTTGGAATGAAGTTCAAATTTTCTGATTTAGTGTTCATTTTGAAGTGTTATCAAGCGCCATTGTGGTTGTATAAATATGGTTTGTATAGAGCACCAAACAAATAGCAGCCTAATGAATTGCTGTTCATTTGTTCTTGGCTCTAGAAAATAAATCAATAGTCCCCAAACAGACGGGACAGGACACCAGGCCTCTCAGAGGTTGCGCAATCAATAACAAGAATGGTTAAATCAGCAAACTCTGTTTTTCTTTCAGGGGTGATCCATGGCAGCTGGAGCTGTTGGTCATCTTGGGGTTCCTGTTCTGGAGGTCAAAGGTCAAGGACCCGCAGCTGCACTAACCCTGCACCCAGGAAAGGGGGCCAGTATTGTTCTGGGCTGGGAGTGGAACGCCAGCCTTGTGAGGGTCCAGATATCCAGTACTTACAGTAAGGACACAGACACTCATTCATTAGTTCATCCATATGATTTTACATGTTATTGTTAATATTGGAGGGTTTTTTTTGCCTAAACTATCTTGCCTTTCTGAGGACCACAATGGAAATAGGTCTCTGACTTTATTGCGACATCCTTGATGATTGTATTTATACATGTTTTTACAGCTGTCAGATCAAATCAAATCAAATCAAATCAAATCAAATCAAATCAAATCAAATCAAATCAAATCAAATCAAATCAAATCAAATCACTCAAACACAGTTGTGTTTCAGAAACAGCAGAAATGGTTGGTAAGCTGCAGTTTTGACTGATCTCTGTTTGTGTCCAGGATGATGGAACCTCAATGCTTCGGTCTTTCTGTAAACCCACCCAAGAAATGCGGAGCACCTCCAAACCTCAGAAATGGATATATTTTGGTAAGAACCAACTTTATTAACCGTTATTAACGGCAAGTTTGCAGTGATGCCGAAGACGTTCACTGCGTCAACGTTTTAGGAATAATGAGCAATACCTTGGTATACGTATATAGGTTCTGGGTTATCAAGGGCTCTGTGCTTCAGTGTATGTATGTCTTGATTGATGACTTCTTTTTCTTTCAGCATCCTAAAGATTTTTACCTGGTAGGCAATAAGATAGAATACTCCTGCATAGGGGGTCATTACCTCAGTGGGGAGGCCGTGGCTGTATGTGGTGACGATCAGCAGTGGAGGATACGACCAGTGAATTGCAAAAGTAAGTATTTACTTCTCTCCAGAAATCATCTATCTATCTATCTATCTATCTATCTATCTATCTATCTATTTATTCCTTCCATCCTACTCAAAGTCCCTCTTTTCCTGTTCCAGGAGCCACATGTGGGATTCCTTTGCTTAACGGTGTAGTCGTAGGCACGCCCACCAAAGTGGCCTACGAGATTGGAGACAGCGTGTCCCTGTCCTGCCCCGCGGGGACGGCGCTGGAGGGTGAGGTGTCAGAGATCATGTGCAGCTCCAGTCTCCAGTGGTCCCCTTCTCCAGAGGGCATTAGGTGTATAGAAGGTAAATTTAGGAATCCAACATGTGTTGTTGAAAACCTGCAAAACAATCACTGGCTTCTGAGGGAGTCTAACTAACGCTTCCTCTTAGATGCTGTATCCAGTCTAAATGAACTTCTATCAGAGCACATACCAATCCTGCTTTCTTTTTTCTTTGGCAGTGCCAACAGCTCCCGCCCCTCCATCTGGCCTGAACTGTAAACCATGGGAGACTTTAGGAAAGACTCAGTGTGTGTGTAAAATGCCAAGCCAATGTCCGTGAGTATGATTTTCGAGTTGATGACAATACATCTATAACATAGGGAAATGAAAAAGTCATACAAATAACTATAATCTATTTATATATTTTTTTTCTTATAGGGTTTCACTGCAGTTGTGTGCCAGAATCCTGGGCCGAAACCGCTTACTAAGCATGTGCCAAATAGGAGCTCTGCGGTGTCTGGGGCGGAGCCTCACTTTGGCCAATGACAGTGACTGTGACTGGCCGAAGGAGACTTTCACTTCCTGCCAAAACTGCAAACCAGGGGAAATCTGTCATGGTTAGTTTGTGGTGGCCCTTTCATCTTTACCTGTAGTTGTGTGTGTGTGTGTGTGTGTGTGTGTGTGTGTGTGTGTGTGTGTGTGTGTGTGTGTGCGTGTGAAAACGAATCCGGCTGATCAGATTTGAGTGTTTTCCATCCCGTGGAGTGCAGGGGCCATTTGAGATTCTTCAAGCACCTTGCTCCCTTGGCTGAATTATTAATGCTTCCTTAAGACACACATACACACACAAACACACACACACACAAACACACACACACAATTCAACAAAAGCTTACTTGCCCTGGTTAAGGCCCTGCTGAATCTGCATGATTAATGAAGCATTAGAGACACACCGCATCTTTGACGTTTCACTTTCTGACGCAGAGAGAGAGATATTTTATCTCTCCAGGCAGCGGAGGTTTGTCTTTTGACACAGACACAGATCTACAACCAGAAACACAAGACCCTACCTCTAACAGTACCAGGGCCCCCTTTAACAAGACACCATGGTGGGCCCCCAGAGAGCAAGCAGCACCACACATTCACACAGTCTGAATCCCACACATAAAGTCCTTTCACAGAGGCACAAAACTCCATGTCCCATAAACATCTCATAAAGAGCCAGCTGTCGCCAGGCAAGGAAGCCTACTGCAGTGGTTTCCAAAGGGAGGTCCAGGGAACCTTCAGGGGTCCTTGAGGGGATTTCCAGGGGGTCCCCAACAACTTAGGGAATGGTTTAATTTCACTATTATTTAATTCCCTTGAAGTTAACACTATGAGAGAATGTATACCAGAGGTTTCACTGTCCCCACTGCAATTCTATACTAAAGCACTACAACTACAAAATATTCTCCGCTCAGATGTGGTTCATTCTGACAAAATGTTATCACATGGAGGTCTAATGCGTATTTTTTGGTCCTTGACATGAAAAAGTTTGGGACATTTTGGTGCATACACTTAGTTAGAGCACATCCAAGTTTAAACACGGACTCTTGTCTCCAGCTAGATACAACGCAGAAGCCAAGTAGGGTTTTAATTGGAGTTGTTTCTGTGGTAATACGGTTTAGTCTAATCCATTCATTCCGTCCACTCACTCACCTGCAGCTTTCCATCTGTCGCATCCATACCGGGCTCTCCATGCGGGCGTCATGGCGGTTAAAACAACACCAAAACTACGACAGCTCGGTGACACTTATGTTTTAATTTAGTTTTTCTCCGCTGTTAGTTTGACATTTCAGGGCCAGTAACGGGATGCTCTCTGAGCTGACCGGACCTGGTGTGCCATGGTTGCCATGGGAGCACGTAGGAGGAGCCTGCGTTAAGATAGCTTGGGACAGTCAGACTTGTACCGGAAGTTATAAAACTTTGCCTTCCAAATTAAGGCGTTAATTTTTAAAGTTAAAGTTTACGTAGGGAAAAAATGAACAATGTGGTCTACTGAAAAACAACCTTTTGTATATAAAATAACAATTTTACTTTCATCTACTTCGTATTTTCCTTAATTATAGTACATATTGCCACATATAGTCATATTGGTACTGTATTACGCAAAACATTTTCAACGTTGTGACCGGAAGTTCTTTTTATTCTGTATGACTTGACAACGATGAGTAGAGTCCTACAAGACGAGAGTTGTTTTTGAGTTTCAGAGAATTAAACAAGGCCACAGGGACAACCGAAACCGCTGCGTTGGATGCTACATAAAAGCACCTGTTATCGGCGGCTTTAGTCCAATGGAGTGATTTGGTTACGTTGGCATAACTTGGGTTTCCAGAGGATAGTATGCCTCAGCACAAAGGAAAGCTGGAGGGAGACGAAATAGCGTATTAATCATTAATAATATCCCAGATTTCCGGGCAAACCTGGCGTAGCTCAACCACTAATGGATCAGTTTTGGCAATGGCAAAAATCACGTGGGCCAAAGAAGGCCATAGTATAACTGGCCTTTTTGAAGGCTTGTTGAGGCATTTTGATTGGACCATATACTTAAGCCAGATGGCCACCACCCCACCCCACATTTGTAGCTCCGTGCCCCACCTATGCCATCCAATGCACTAACATTCTTTGTAGAGACTGGTGAGGTGGTGAAGGTTAGAAGAAGAACTGTACATTCACATCAAACCTGCAATATTAGAATGACTGAAGGAGAAAGACTATTGAAAGAAATTGAATCACACTGGCAGAGAGAAATTGCTAACGAGAGAAAGAGGGACTTGTCATGCAAGGAATGTCAGTCTCACAGGAGGTTACCTGGTTTCAGAGATGGAATCCCACAATACCCGTCCTCTCTCTCTCTCTCTCTCTCTCTCTCTCTCTCTCTCTCTCTCTTACACACACACACAGTGTCCGGTTGGACTCTTAATACACTGCCCCCCATGGGTCTGTTTCCAAGGATACTGCTAACACTGGATCACTGAGCAACAAGTCCTATCCTGGATACTCATCCTGGATTCACCACCACACAACAGTGTGTGTGCTTGTGTGTGTCTGTGTGTGTGTGTATAAAGAGTGTGTGGGTGCGGATGTGTGTGTGTGCAATGGTCCTGTTGTAGTTCCTAAGACCACTACGAGCTTGTGTTGTCTCAAGTGATTTAAATAGTCCAGTCTGCTTACATTGAGTCCTGCTCTCACAGTTGTCAGGTGACTCAGGGAGTGTTTATGATGGTTGATCCATTATCAATTTTCTTTAGTTCTTTAGTTCATAAAGAAACCAGGTAGTGAATGAGTCCTTGTGAGTGACCCTGGATCAATATTTCCCATTGTTTCATGTTTTTAGTAGCAGTGGTTGTAATTCTAAGCATTTAGTCCATAGTCCTTTGTGTTTTTAAAATGTACCCTAATTGTTTTTAAATTTCACATTTTGTCTAACAGCGGTGGTGATTTTATTGTTATGGTAGCTATCCCACCACTACTGACTGAATGTGAGGGAAGACTGTACCTCCACACCAAAATGGTTACTATGGGCTTTTACCACCAGGGGGCAAATATACTTAATGCAATACCAGTGTCTGGTCAGCAGAGGAGGCAAACACACCTGACAATAGAGCTCCTCACCTCCAAGCCGCTGTGTTACCGAGGGTTAGGCCAGAGAGGAGTAACACCCTAACCACCCTGACCCAAGAAGAGACTGGATGGTTCTCCGTCAGAACAGTTATCCTATAGGATGATGGTCAATAATTTCAGCTTGCTTATACATCACAGTATAATTAGGAATACATTCTGAGGTAAAACATAAGGTTTGTCAATGGTGTGTTGGTTCCATGAAACTGGTTTGTTTCTGAGAAGTTAGGCTGTCTGTAGGAAATCCCTGAAGATCAGAGAAGGAAGTTAGCAAGAAGAAAATCTGCCAGACTGACTCATTTGGCACTCTTGACTAATTCTCTCTTTCTCTCTCTCTCTATCTCTCTTTCTCTCTCTCTCCCTCGAGTTGCTGCTGGGTCACCAGAGGATTTACTGAACAAGTCAAAGAATGCATCTGTCACCCTTATGTTGAGGTAACACACACACACACACACTCACACACTCTCACACACAGCAGAACAGTTGTCCAGTGTGTGCCCTCGACAGCTACAGCGGATAAATGCATGCTTAAATTCTGTTATTGGAGTCATGTTGTAATCGTTAAAGAACCTATTCAGCTTTCCTCCTTCCGATCATGTAATGAACTTTAATGAACCTAATTACACAAGCTCCGTACAGACTGGGAGCGAGGATGAGTACAGATAAGAGCTGTGACAGGCTGAGACATGGGATGAGTGCAACCCAACCAGAAGTAGAGAGCTAAGAGAGAGCAAGGGTGCGGGGGAAGGACAGAGATTGTGAGAGAATGAATGCATTAGTGAGTGAGTGGGCGTTGAAGGCAGATGTTTCTCCGGTGGTGCCGTTCACACACACACACACACACACACACACACACACACACACACACACACACTCATGGATGTGTGTCATGATGAAAGGATTGTAAAACGCAAACATAACATAACATTTGTACAGAGGGTATATGGGCCATAATGACCTCTAGGGCAACAATAACAGTCTAGCCAGTAAAACTGATTTATGTACGTACGCACAAGCAAAACAGGTCGAATTCAATAGAAAACTAGTCAATTTAGCATATATGTATGTGGATAGTGTTTATTCATGCTGCTGTCTAGCTTGGATAAGCCTTCCCTTGTCATACATGTGGTATGTGTGTGGATTAGCCCTTAGGAAGAGGGTGTGTGCAGGGATCTCATTCCCTGGAACTGTCAGTTAAAATTGCACTTTTTGAATTATTACACAATAAAAGCCCAAAGCACTATATCATAGGATTACTTATCACACACACACACACACACATGCACACATGCGGACAACCCCATGTGAATGTACGCTCCAGGCCAGAGTTAAATGATTTCGACCTTTCACCTCCTCTCTCGCTCTCTCTTGCTCTCTCTCTCTTTCCATTTTTCCATCCCTCGCTCTCAGGCGTCCCAGTCTGCGACCACCTGTTTGTGTCAAATGTCAAACCCATGCACACTGCAGATCCGTTTAGTCACACACACATGTGCCAGTTTAGACACACAACTGCAGGAAGCAGAGCGAGAGCAGGGGAGGACAGGGGCAGTGGGACGGGGTGTGTGATATGGTGTGATGTGATGTAACAACATTGTACATTGTATTCCACCTACATTTATGTTTGTTTTGGTGTGTGTGTGTGTGTGTGTGTGTGTGTGTGTGTGTGTGTGAGTGTGTGATAGGGGGAAGTGTTTAGTGTGTGTTTGTCCGATTACACAACTTCCAGTGATGGTCTGACCATCTGCAGAGAGGAGGGGAGGGTAAGTGTGTGTGTGTGTGTGTGTGTGTGTGTGTGTGTGTGTG
Organism: Gephyroberyx darwinii; assembly: GCA_900660455.1. Taxonomy (NCBI): domain Eukaryota; kingdom Metazoa; phylum Chordata; class Actinopteri; order Trachichthyiformes; family Trachichthyidae; genus Gephyroberyx; species Gephyroberyx darwinii. Next base: position 110 of record CABFOQ010049213.1, on the reverse strand, counting down.
TGTGTGTGTTTGTGTGTGTGTGTGTGTGTGGAGGGATGTGTTGTGTATATATTGTGTCTCAGGTGTTAGTGAATTTTTGTGTGTTGTTTATGTATATCTGAATTTGTTTG
>CABFOQ010049212.1:0-11594 GCA_900660455.1 Gephyroberyx darwinii | reverse complement strand
CCAAAATAATAGACTGTGTCAAGTTCTTACTTAGAGGTATTTAGAGATTCTTTAGGGGACTGGAGTTTCGGGGCATTCTTAATACGTAGCAAGGGGGTTGCATATCGTTTAACTCCATCCACACTTACTCTAGTGGTCCTTTTCTCCAGAAGTTCCAGAGCACACCAGCGCCTGCACTTCCTGCGCAGGATGAGGAGAGCCCACCTACCCCCGCCCATCCTCACTACATTCTACAGAAGCACCATAGAGAGCATCTTGACCAGCTGCATCTCTGTGTGGTGTGGAGGCTGCAGTGCCGCTGACTGGAAGAATGTGAGGAGAGTGGTGAGGACAGCGGAGAAAATCATTGGGACTTCTCTCCCCTCTATTCAGGACATCGCACCTAAACGCTGCATGTCCCGAGCCAGGAACATCATTAGTGACTCCTCACACCCCCACTATGGTCTGTTCTCCCTGCTGGCCTCTGGAAAGAGGTTCTGCAGCATTCGGTGCAGGACCACCAGGTTCTGTAACAGCTTTTTCCCCCAGGTCATCAGATTGCTGAACTCTAAATGAGCATTTTTGCACTACTGTTAACACCACAGGTCACTTTCCACTACTGCACTTTATAATATCCTCGTGTATATTTCTGATGTATATTTCTGCTGTTTTATTTTGTATATATTACAATATATTCTGCTGTTTATTTTAACATACTTGTAATATTTCACAATATATTTATATATTTTACATATTTTAATCCTGTGCTGAGCCTGTTGCAACAAAATTTCGTTCGACGTACACTTGTTGTATACTGAATGACAATAAAGTCTGTCTAAGTCTAAGTCTAAGTTATGCATGTCAATGTCATGAAAATGTTTTTGTCTCTCTCTTGTGCAGCTGCTCACAATGGCATGGGAGTCAAGTAATCGTGACTGTGCCTGTGTTAGGTTGTCCCAAGTTTAGCAGGAGGGATCTTACCCGTCATTGGCTAACCAGCCTTCCATACTTGACATTTCAGAGAGGACATCTTTGGTGTTTCATGTAGTGTTATCCTTGATTTTGGTTTTGGTGAGGAGGTACAACTGGCCCCAGTTGTAGGTGGTTACAGTAGAGGAGCTGTCTATACTGCAGGGGTGATTGACAAGTAGCGACATTGCTGTGGGGCCACACAACACAAATTGAGGCAAATGACCACTTCATGGAATGTTTTGTTGGTTTGTGTAAATTGTATTTATATGTTCCTGTTGTTCTGTTTTGTGTTGAAGTTGTTGTGTCTTTTAATGCATGATAATGCTTAAGTTTGTCAGTTGTGTTGTTGCTCCCTGTGCATGGTCACAATGACACACACACAGCCACACCAAACACACAGACACACACAGAGAAGGCCCATGTTAACACAGTAAGGGGCCATTGCAAACTGCAGCTTAATATTTCCAAACACTTATTGATAACCATGATATATCCAATTGAATTCTCCACACAGCAAGTACAAAAGGTCAAAGCAAGCACTGATACTATATTTCCTCAAACTTAGATTTACAGTAGATATGCTTTTCAGAATAAAAGCATCAGTGTGGACTATGTGGTTTTGTTGTGTGTTTGTTCATGTTGGTGTGAGCAGGAGTTCTTTGTAGTGTGGCCGTTGTCTTTGTATCCATGGTTTGTTGTGTTGGTTTGATTGGGTTCATTTAGTAATTACTTCAAGTGATGGGTAGTGATAGCAGTGACTATCAGTATTCTGTAATGATCCTGGGATTGTGATTTTATAAATTGATGCAATGGCCACATAAAATTCAGCAGTGTTTTTTAACAAGTGTGTAATTGAAGTAGTTGAGCAGTGGGTAAGATTGGATGCAATTCACCCATGTTTTTGTCAGCCACTCATGTACACAGTCCAGTATTGTCACATTTGTTGATAGTGTTCCGAGATGTGACCAAACAGTACTGTTTTTCAGCGGAGATGTGTAATGCTGCAAACCTTTGACATGTGTACTGGGTGTAGAAGTTTAGCTTCAGGCTCTCTGTGCAGTTTGTGGTGTTTGAGTTGTTCCACGGTAATGAAGACATGATGTACATCCTTTAAAGGGAAAACAAAGAGCAGGCGTAAGTATAATATTGGAGTTGCTGTAATTGGTGAAGTTGATCTGTGAAAACCATCGTGTTTTTGAGGAATAATGCAGAATAACTCCCTACCATGACGCCTGGTGTGTGAAGAAGTTGAAGTTGCGTTGAGTAATGGATGTGTTTCTGTGGTATACCATTGGTAGGGGGATGGTGTATGACCCTGGGGTGTCATTAGGTGATCCCATACCTTATAGCACAGGTGCTGAAGGAAGGGAATGGGGGGGGTCTGTTAAAGTGTCTGTTAAAGTTTCTGTTAAAGTATTCTGTTAAAGTGTTCTGTTAAAGTGTGTTTAATTATTCTCTGTTAAACTATCAGGTATTGCACTTTGCTGTGTTTGACAATGAATGCTTTACTACACAATGCTTTGTACAAATGTGCTGTACTATTGTAACAGATCCCCGAAAGCATTAGTTATACTGAAGTCATGTATCACTCTTGAATTGTAGTTGAGGAGAGGATACAGAAAGTTGGACTGTGGTAGCTGTAGTAAGTGTGCAGAACACCCGAATGAATACAATGCTGTGGAGTAGAAATAAACATGTGATCCAGCAGGGTTTGTCTCTCAGTGGTGGCAGTGTTGATGATCTGTGTGTAACCTTTTGACTGAAACATCTCAAATATAGGTTTTCTTTTGTTTGACAACAAATCCTCATTGAAATCTCCACCAACAATGATTGGGTGATGGTCTATTATTTCCAAAGACTGTAATAGATTATGCTGGTTTGGCAAGAATTGTGCAATGCTATAGTCTGGAGGTCTATATACAGCAGCAATCAGTGCGTTTACTGGGGCCTCTACCTTGACAACAACATACTCAATGTCAGTCACATTGTGCATGTATTGTATACTGCAGGCTTCACCAAAACAGCAACACCTCCTCCATCTTTGTTAGAAATGGGAATGGTTGGTGTAAGAGACATGTCTGTTGCATTTGAAAAAGGTGAAGCCTTCCATCTGTAGACTGTCAGAAACAGAAGAGCCTTGCAAGTGGGTTTCTATGAGACACAAAACATCTGCAAGGTGCAACTCATGATGGCTTTTCAGATCATCAATGTGAGATGGTAGTCGTTCAGTATTGTGGTGAACAACCGTGAGAGTGGGAGCTTGGCTGAATGCTTGTACACTGTTCAAGAGTGGCATAACATCATCTAAGTTGGCCTTTCTCATGCTATCCAGGGGGGCGGTGGTGATTTGTGGGTCAGCACATATTTTCTTTTCATCCCAGTAAGTGATCTGTAGCCCATGAAGTGAAGTTGTTCTGCTGAGAGCAACATATGTCATTCCAGGTTCAAAAATGTGCTTCAATGAAACTACAGCAGCCTGTGTCATGCCTTGAACCTTGTGTGTTGTGCATGCAAATGCCAACTTCATTGGAAACTGTCTACGAACCATACCCTTTCTGTGCATGTTTTCTTCCACTCTTTCTATGTAAACTAGGTTATCAACTCTAGGCGTGTTACTGCGGCGTGTCTGTCCAGTAATGGGATTGTCTAGTTCCAAGCCAGGCATATGTACATTTTCTTTACCATCGAGAAGTCGGTTAACTATTTTGAGGTTTTTACCAAAGGTGCCATACACCAGTCCATCGTCCACATCTATGTTTCTTGTAATCATCACACAAACTCCCTCAGCAGCTTGTAATGTGTCTGGTAGATCTCCTTTCTGACCTTTGAAAGGTGTAGCTTGTCTCTCCATTCTTCCTGTACGATGATCTTTTCTGTAATCATCAGCATCAATGTCTATGATACCAATATGGAGAGCAGATATTGTGGCTGCATTGGGTCAGTCACAGCCTGGGAGAGTAAAGCTCTGTCTGCTTCAGTTAAGGCCTCATTCTTGTCTTTCACACAAATTCTATTCAGCAGTTCAGCAAAAGCAACATCGTCTTTCTGACGCATCATCTCTGTAAGTCTGATCATCTGGAAATAGTCCTGCCAGAAATCTACCTCATTATCCTCATACACACAGAGGGGTTTAGCCTTTCCAAGTGGTGGAAGCTGGTAGAAATCACCCACTGCCAGAACAGACCTTCCTCCAAAAGGTTTTTGGCTTCCTTTGATCTGTTGGAGTCTCCAGTTAACATAGGCAAAGATGCGCTTTGAAACCATAGACACTTATAATAACCATAGACACACAATAATAATTATCTCAGCATTTGAAAGTGTGGCCCTCACTTCATCCAGTGCAGTTCCAAGTCCTGTGTACTCAGTCAGGTCTCGTGGGAGTTTAAGGATAGAATGTTAAAAGATGTTAAAAGCTGCAGTACCTGTGAATGGAGTCAGCAGTACAGTGGGCATTGATATGTCTCTTTCCTCTCTGACTCTGGGACATCTGCATAGTATTTTTGTTCTGGATTTTGGCCACACGCGTAAGCACCACTGACGGATTTGTAGAAAACAGCAGCTTGAGTCGTGTTCAGATTTTGGTACATCTTGCGCACAACCTCTGGACAAATTTGTGGTGGCTCCATTAGTGTTGCGTTTCCTCTGTTCTGCGGATTGAGTAGTATAATCAGGTACATTGTCCACTTCATTTTGTTCATCAGGATGTGCTTTTCCAGCTTCAGCAATACATTCCAAGCAGAACAACTCTGTTTCAGGGGAAAACATGCTTCATGCATCCTCAATAGGGCCATTTTCTATAAATGCCTGAAGGGCTTTGTCTATCACTGTGTCATTTTTCTCATATTTGGATCGGTTTGTGTTAACAATGTTCAGCACTGACTGGATACACTCTGTCTCTGTTGCACCCTGGCACTGGTGTAAAACCACTCGTAGGTCGGAAACCTTTCAGTTTTAAGCTGTGAGTCATAGTTGTAAGGGAGGTACAGTTTGAATAGCCTGCAGTAAAATTTCTCTGGGTCTTTGTGCTGTTAAAAGCGACAATACCTAATGATAGCTGGTTCTCCTCTTTTCATTTTTTTAATGAATCCTTTTTTTAATGAATGCTGTCTGGTAGCATTTCACAGTCAGTGCAGATTCAACCAAGGTGATCTGTCAAGTATGTAAAAGTAAATTCAGCAGAGGCAAAGATGTTAAACATCTGCCAACATCTGCAATGCACAATCACTTGCATTTCAAGCATCATACCCTGGTATCCACCTAACCCCCCACAAGTACCACATCAACAACACAGCCATGTCCTATCCCTGCAAGCCACTCTTCTACATCACGTATCTTAGCTGCTTTTAATGCAACACAGGTTTACCCCCCAACCACCATACAGCAAGTGTGGATTAGGAACTGAATGGTAGTTTTAAAATGATTTTCTTTTCAATGATATTTATTCAAGATTCAAGAACTTTATTTGTCACATACACATACAGAGTGTGCAGTGAAATGGGAAAAAATGATTAATGGGCAAATGCCTTTATCCAAAGCAACTTACAAAGGTGTCAACAATATGCAGGGTTTGAACCCTCAATCCTGGGACTTAGAGTCTGATGCTCTACTAGCCGAGCTATCCAGGCTTATGATTATACATGTTCATTGATTTATTTATTAAAACCATAAACCAATATTATATTCAAGTGTTCATAAATATAATAGTTTATTGAAGAACACTTATATTAACACTTTAATATCCTAAAATTAGAAGTGTAATAAAAAGAAAAGCAGGATTGTTACACCTATTTCCACTTTCATTCAAATACAAATATAAATAATTTTGCTGCCTCAATAAATACAGATACATCACAAATACTGGGCTCTCTGCACATCCCTACAAGCTATTTGCCGTGCTGGAATGACAGTGTCATAGCCGCCAGTACATGACATCAAACAATTTTTTGTTTTTTCTTTTAGATAAGGGTAGGCATAATTGTCCCACATTCTTTTCCTGGTGAAAGGTATTGCCATTTGTCCTGTCTGCCATCATATTAATATCAAAGGTAAGATGGTGCAAAACAAAATGTAATTCATAAAACTAAGATAAATGTTATTATTCCAGAAGGGTCTTGCATCACTGCACTGCATAGAATTTAAAACTACAGCAATCAACCTGGATGAAAAGGACAAATTGTGACATCACATGCTGCACATTCTGTTTATTAGGGCATTATGCTGTTACAGGGGTAAAAGTCTTATTTTTAAGGTAAAGGTATGTACAAGTTTAAGCATTGCTCCCTAAATGTGAGTGACTCACCCACTAGAGTGCATATACACATACAGAGAAAGATAAATGAAATGGAGAATCATAGATGCCACGATTCAAGCAAGCTACTGTTGTATTAATTACCCCTAAGAATTTAAATACTTGCAATGTATTTCCTCAACTGGTTCTTACAGTGGTCCAGTGTGCTCTGATCTGCTTATTGTTCCTGGCTTCCCCACTGAAACACAAGTTTGTTTTTGTGTTTGCTGACAAAGCATGCGTGTGTGTGTGCAAACAAATTTACTTAAGTATCTTAAGTATGCAAACACATCAGGGGTCAGTTAATGTCACTGGAAACTTATTCTGAGGGTAACTTTGGTTCAAAGGAAAAAAACAAAGGGAATGAACAGTAGTGGGTTAAAAACATGTCTTAAGTGTATGGCTTCAGTAAGCACACTAACAATAGCAGTATACTTTGTAAGCACGTTAATAATAAATATGAGGAACAACAGTACTGAACATAAAGGTTGGTTTTTTGTAGCAATATACAGTTAAAGTGGTAGGTCATGTATATAACACACAAATTGTGTCTGCAAGCATCTCCACCTGGTAGGCCTGTAGCATGGCAGCTATACCAATAAGCCCCTGTTCAAAGTATGCCTTTCAGTAGTACAAGTGGTTTCAGTGGTACAAGTCTGTGTCAGCAAAGTACTTACAATTTCACTGATTACATTAGTTATATAATTAAACATTTGTTCTTAAAAGCCCACATCACACAATGATCTTGCTCCATTATAGCGCTTATCATGTCTCTGTAGTTTCTCCATCTTCTGCATGGACTGTGCAGAACAATGGAATGAATTGTTGCTCTTTTAGGGGTAAGGTTGTGATAGTTCTTCTCCCTTCAAACTGTTCGAGTAAGGCTGTAGACTACAGCTACTCAAAAGAATCAACAGAAAAAATCACACCAGTCTAGACAAAAACCACACAAGTAGCTGAAAGTAAGTACCACATCCTCGCCAAAGGGGTCACATTCTCTTAAAAGCGTTACTGAAAACCAAGCTCTAACAAGAGCTTATTCATAATCCTCTTATGTCAACTTTCCTGGATTTAGTTGTTATGTATTTATACTGTGGGTACGATGTTTTTACACCAATATCCAAGGAATATATGAGCCGCACACACACAATTGCTGGACGTGAAACAGGTATGATGTTACTGAATTTGTATTCAGGGTTAGTAGTTAGGGTTTCAGTGTTAAATGGCACAAGGGCACTTAAGAATAACCCTTTTTTTTCAAATTTCAGATTAAAGATGAAGGTCTGCCAAGAAAATTTGAAATCATACCTTCTCCTATCTATAGTGCTTATGTCCTGGAGAATTTGTCAAGGAGGAAAGATTTTGATTGTTCCTTTGGAGGGAAGCCACTGGGTGAACATGGACATCTTCATCAAAGCTCTCCACTCTCAGGGACACGCTGTTACAGTGATACGGACCACCAAAAGCTGGTACATCACAGAGGACTCTCCGCATTACAGAGCAATCACCATTCATGTCGCTGAAGGTATTGATCCGGACTTTGTTAACCCCGTCCTCAGGAAAATACTTGACATAGAAAGGGGGGAGAGCTCTGTGATGAACTTTGCAAGTTTACAGGTAGAGATGTTTACTGCAATGTTTAACATTCATAGAATGGTGTGTACAATGGCTACTAACATGTTCAAAGACAAAAAACTAATGGACAGTCTAAAGGAGACTAACTATGACCTGGTCCTTACTGACCCAGCATGGGGTGCGGGTATTTTGTTGGCTCACTATCTAAAGTTACCTCTAGTCTATAATGTACGGTGGGTAACAAGCGGGGAGGGACATTTGGCCATTTCTCCTTCCCCTTTATCTTACATTCCAATGACTGGCTCAGGACTCACAGACAAAATGACATTCGCACAGAGAATCAAAAATATGCTTTTCCATTTTCTTTGGCAAGCTCAGGATAGGTTTTTAATCCGCCCTCAGTATCAAGCTGTTTGTGACAAGTTTGTCGGAGCAGATGTAGACTTTTACGAGTTATTGCAGGGTGCAGATCTGTGGCTCATGAGAGTTGAGTTTGTGTTTGAGTTCCCTCGCCCCACTATGCCTAATGTCATCTACATGGGAGGGTTCCAGTGTAAACCTGCAAAGCCTCTTCCTCAACACTTGGAAGAGTTTGTCCAGAGTTCTGGGGAACACGGAGTCATCATCATGTCTCTGGGGACTTTTGTCAGTGAACTTCCTGGTGACATGACAAATGAGATAGCTGCGGCTTTTGCCAAATTACCTCAGAAAGTCATCTGGAGGCATAAAGGTGACAGTCCAGCCACTCTGGGCAACAACACTTTACTAGTTGACTGGATGCCACAGAATGACCTTTTAGGACATTCCAAGATAAAACTGTTTGTGGCTCACGGTGGAACAAATGGAGTTCAAGAAGCTATGTACCATGGAGTCCCAGTCGTGGGTCTACCTTTGTTCTTTGACCAATATGACAACCTCCTGCGTCTGAAAGAAAGAGGAGCAGCTAAGATTTTATCTCTGGCCACAGTGGACAAAGACAACAATTTCCTTGAAGCCTTACGGGAAGTCCTCCACGAGCCCTCCTACAGGATGAATATGCAAAGGCTCTCCAGGCTGCACAGTGACCAGCCGATGAAGCCGCTGGACCACGCCCTCTACTGGATAGAGTTTATCATGAGACACAAAGGCGCTGCTCACCTGTGTACAGAGTCGTACAGAATGCCTTGGTACTCATACCACTCTGTAGATGTTATGCTCGTGTTAGGAGGAGTTGTGATGCTTATTCTGCTGATTTTTCTGCACTTAGTCATGTGGCTGTGCTCTAAACTGTGTTTGAGAGCAAAAAGTAAATGGGATTAGCAATGGAGTAGGGCTTGTTTGCAGTTAGATTTTAAAAATGTCAATCGTAAACAAATTGTAATCTAGATCTGCAAATATGTCTTGTCATAGACACAGAAAATATCTGAATGAAAATGATGGTTTAATTACTTGCCCTGCAATTTGATTGGGATAATACAAATGCACTTTTAATGGAATACAAAGGACTTTGTTTGGTTGACGACTATTGACGACTTTGGAAAAGGGATGTAAGAAAAGTTCACGTTCACAGAGGACGAGGAAAAAAAGTTTTATTATGCAGTGAAGTCACACTTTCATCAAATAAATTAGCAGAATATTTTGGTGGCTATATATAATCAGCAGTAAAGTACATGGGGTTACATTTAAGTACAGTAGCAAGATATTCATATGATGCAAAATTTCCAAGTGACACCTGTCTGCACTGGAACCCTTCCTCCCTTTCTATTAATCCTTTGGACATTAATACATTCAAAATTTGGGTAGATTCAGTAAGAACAGTCTGTTATTTATATCAAGCTAAGTTTTAGTGAGAAAGGAACAGCAGATTGTTTGGGAACAGCTTTGAGGTTTGACGGGATTACAGAATGTGCTGAATACTCAATACTTCTCTGTCTAGTCGTAGCTCAAACAGGGATCCAGTTTGATAGGTGTGTTGTGTATGCTGGGTACAACTTGCATGTACTAGTGACGTGAAACCAGTGTGAAATTCACTGACTCCCTGCTCAGTAGCAGTTCTGTAGCAGGAACAAAATAGAGGAAAAGACCCAGGTCTACAGATATGTTGAGTAGATGGTGAAATTTGTAGAGCCAGAGTTGAGTGGACTGCGTTTGCAGTTAGCATAGTCAACCAGTCCATCATTAAATCCAAATATTAGTTCCTAGATCTTTATCTCTCCCTCTCTCAGGTTTATTCTCTCTGAAGGAATAAGAAAGCTTACTTCCCTTAGAACTTTGCATTACAACATGAAGACCCAGACATTCCAGAAAAAGCCACAGTAAAAGTCATACCTGTGCTCGATATGACTGAAGTCCCAACCCACAGCACACCCTGCAGAACTGATACAGAAATGCTTAGTGACACATCATTGAGTGGAAGACAGAATCAGTGGCCAGAGGAATTTGAGATTCCATTATTTCCGGTTGATGTTTGTGACATACCTTGATGTGCCAAGAGACCTTAAACATCAAATCCTTGAGACGTTGGCAGAGTATATATCAGTGGCGGCTGGCCAATAGAGGGCGCCGCCTCACCACTCCCCACATCCTAGACTTCATTGAATAAGACTTTAAAAAATTCAATAAAATTTTTTTAAATTACTTTTAATTTTTTTTTTTTTTTTTAAATGAGCAAGGTAAATATTATATAGTTAGTGAGTAAAATGTATAATCTGCAATAAAATGTAGATTAAAAATGTTCTACGTTGTCTAAAGTTACTGCTAGGTCATGTATTTCCGTCCTGGGGCGCAAAACCGTGCCTTTGAGCTAGCCCTGTGTGGCCATGATGAAAGTGAAAGCTCAGAAAATCCTGGAGTTTTTAGGGGATTGGTGGATTTTGTAGCATCACTAGATGTAGTTCTACAAGAACATCTGCAGAATGCTACAGTGTTTAAGGGAACATCTAACATCTCATCACAACTCCTATGACTACACCTGAAGCTGAGAGGTGCTTCTCAACACTGAAGAGAATCAAGACTTTCCTCAGAAACACAATGTTACAGGATCGTCTCAATGCATTGGCCATGCTCTCTATAGAGAAGAAACTTGTCAAAGACATCCCCGACTTTAACCATAAAGTCATTGAGAAATGTGCATCTCTCAAGGAGAGAAGAGCAAAATTCATGTTCAAAAAGTACATTTTAAGCCACAAGGTGGCAGTCATATGGCTTTGAGCCAGTTCACTTTTTTGACGGCACTGGGTATTTCAAAAGTAATACCATGTTTCTTTTTTTCTTAAATGTTGTTATTTTCTATTTTCTATTTCTTACTGTTCATAATTTTCTGCCATTGTCTCAGGGTTTTGTGTTGTCAGATTTCTTTTGCATTTATTAAGGCACTTTTCACTTACTCTTTCACCATAACTAATTGTAGTATAAAAAATATTTATTATAAAGAATTTGCACTAATAAAGTACCTTAACTTACCTTAAGTAATCACATTTCATTATAACAAATGTTCATTCAGCTTTTAAGGCATACCCTACTGATGAAGACTTTAAGGATGTAGCAGCTGTACTGGTAAAGAAACATCCTTGCCTCTGTGAATCTGGTTCCCCTACAGGCTGGAAAAACAGCCTGAAATTCAAAATGGGCAAATAACCGAACAAAGCTATCCAGTTTTGAGGCCATCAGAAAGGATGCTCCATTGGGTACCCTGAAAGGCGCTCTAAAAATGAAAACTATTATTATTATTATTATTATTATTATTATTATTATTATTATTATTATTATTATTATAGTGGAGGAAATGAAGGAAAGAACACCA